>OY796880.1:19957697-20140997 GCA_963680785.1 Diplosoma virens | reverse complement strand
TTTCATATTTTGTATTACTTGACAAACAAAAATTCGGATCCGGATCCGCAAGCTTGGTAAAACATTAGATCCTGATCCGTTCCGGATCCGTGAAATTTAGCGGATATTCACTTTGTTTGTCATACAAAATATGAAATAGAATTTTTCTTTGTCAAGACATACAAAATATGAACACCACTCTTTGATTTTCAAAATAAGGTAAAACATCAACCTGGTTTGTAGTTCAAAATTTTTTTTCCCTTTTATCTCAATATTTATCCTCCTGACTCGCAGGATACATAGGGTACGCAATTACCCCCACCTACTTCGAGAGATGTCAAGATATTGCTGTCCACTTGTAATTTAATAGAGATATGACTGTAGTTTAGAACCACCAAGCAGGGAAGGAGCCGTAAAGTGTCTTTCCTAAGGACACAACAGAATGGCGCGAGTGGGTTTGGAACCGAGATCGTGTTGATCACGAGCCCGGCGCCAAGCAGGGAATGTGCCGTAAAGTGTCTTTCCCAAGGACACAACAGAATGGCGCGAGTGAGTTTTAAAGCGAGATCGTGTTGGTCACGAGCCCGGCGCTTTAACCACTCGACCACGCTGCCGACTACAAGACAAATAAATGGAATATGTAAGTTTTAGGATTAAGCTCTAAGAGAAGTAAAAAAAATCAATGAACAAAGACAGAATACTCCAGTTAACGCTCGTAGTGGAAAGGACCTCTTATGATTGAACGATTAGTCTTCCGTTTTGTTTTTCACATGGCAAAATACGGTACCGGTAGTTCTCTCATTTCAATTTAGAATCTTCTATATTTTCTGATCTATGAAAGGTACAAATGCATTGTCTCAAAGGTAGACCAATTGCTGTTTTTAAATAAGTATGTAGTTTTGTTTTTTGTGGTTTAGTAAATTTGCAATTGTTATTTTGATGGAATTTTTTAAGTTTAGAGTCTGGTAAACTGAAATAAGTTTAAGAAATTTTTAAAGTGTTTACTTGCAACCTCATTTTGCTTGATATCAATATATCTTGTAAAATTTGTCGTTTCCACTAAATACTTTTATAACTTTTTATTTTTTGTTTTTGTTACTTTAAAAAATCATAAAAAATACTAATTGACTTTAATTAATTAATTTTTGGTTCTATTCATAATCAACTCAAAATTACTCATAGTGCAAATTGAAATAAAGATTGTGATAAGGAGACAGGAAATAATATATGCTCAATGTTAATTGATAAATAAGTTTTTGTTATACAGGGTGGCCCAGCGAAGTGTGAACAAATAAAAGTTAAGTTTTCTCAGTTATATGAAAGCTAATAAAAATAACTCATATATCAAATGAAAGAAAAATTTATTGTTTTTAATAACATCCAAGAGTTATCAGTTATCAGTATCTTTTATTTTTGCTCCGCCACAATAAAAACAGAAAGAAATAAACAAACATATAGGACTATAGCAGAAGAAAAAGGAAAAAGCAACAAAACGTTAAACGTTATAGCATGCACACAGTAATATTTGATATAGTAGTTAGAAGAATGATGCATGGTTGCAGCACCTTACATAGAAAAGCAGATAAGGAATTATAAGACTGGAAAAACAAAATAACAGATAAAAAGAAAAGCGCGACAAAGCAAGACGTACCATGTATTTGAGGCATTGTTGTGTTGGCGGCAAAAATATGGTGGGAAGCACAACAAGCCTGTGACCAAAAAGGGTAAGACAGGCAAACAAACCCACCGAAAGAAATCCTGTCACGGATCAAAAGGACTATTTCATGGAAACATGGTACAAGAAAAAAAAAACACACACACACAAAAGAATTGTTTGAACATTTTCTATTGAGATAGTAGTCACACAATCTAGTCTTTTCTATTAAAAGCAGTTTCTCCAGATAGAAGTCCCGTGTTCTGAAAAATAGCAAAGACAAGACCAGACAAGGCTCAACGACCGAAAAGAAAAAAAAAATAATAGTAATAACAATAATAATATTCGTTCTAATCAAGCAGATTACTAGTAATTGTAGCGGATTACTAGTAAGCAGATTACTAGATTAAAGTTGGTTATAGAGTAGGTTTGGTACTTGTACTAAACTATTTGCATTAATTTAACAAGGAATTTGAAAAACGTGCCAAGTATTGCGTGAGTTTTTTTCTGAAAGTGTTGCTTGAATGGCTGTGCCTGATCTCTAAAGGTATTTTGTTCCAGAGTTTAGGTCCAACAAATTTCAGATTTTGCTGACTTACTTTAGTTCTGAAGCAATTTGATATTATTTGGCTGTTGCTTCTGATTTTCATTTTTAAAGATTTTTGTGTGAAAAAGTTATTAAATGCTTGTAAAACTTGTTTGTTTTCATATTTAAACAACATTTGTGCTATTTCTAGGTTATAAAGATTATTTATTGTAAGAAGTTGAGCGTCTTTCATAGTTTCTGTGACGTCACTGTTGTGTTGTAGATTAAATGTCATTTTTAAAAATCTGTTACATATACTTTGCAATTTTCTAATTAGAATGGAGTTTTCAAAACACCAATTGTTTATGCAGTATTATATGTGACTAATCAATAAATAATGATATATAATTAGGAGAGAATCTTTACTTAACCATGGCTTGATTTTCATAGTTACCACCAATAGTGCTTGTAACTTTTTTTTAAAAGATAAAATGTGATCTTTCCATGACAAGTGTTCGTCCAGAATAACAACTCCAAATAGTTTAAAGCAGGGGTCCGCAACGTTTTCTTTCCATTGTGCCAATTTGTAAAATTCAATGTCAAAATATACGTTTGCGTGCCGATGAAAAAAAAAAAAAGATCTTCACTTAAATTCAGTCTCCTAATTTTCAGTTTTCGTCCCAAAATCAAGGTGTCTCTAAAAAAAAAAGGTCTTCACCTAAATCTGGTCATTATTTTTTGCAGTTGATGATCGTCACCTCCCTAAATTTCCTGACTTTGCCCAAATTTTTATAACCACGTGTTTCGCGCCGAATGTAATTTTTTTTATTATTTTTAAAATTTTAAAACGTGTTTTTGGAAAAATGTTCACGACGCCGCGTGCCGTATAAAATCACCTCGCGTGCCATGATTGGCACGCGTGCCGGGGGTTGCCGACCCCTGGTTTAAAGGATGAGATTTTTTGAATAGGAGTGTTTCTGATTTTCAATGTTAAGTTGGGAGTGGGTGTGTTGAGGGTTTTAAAGTGCATGCACTTTGTTTTATCAATGTTTAAGGAAAGCTTGTTGGTCACTAACCAGTTGTCGATGTTATTAAGCTCTTCATTTGCATTGTCATACAAGTTTTTTTGGTTTTTTCCTGAAATTAATATAGTTGTATCGTCTGCAAAGACTAAACAACTGCTGTATCTCAGGCATTTAGGAAAGTCATTGACATATATTATGAATAGAATGGGTCCCAGAATTGAGCCTTGGGGGACAGAAGAGGACAGTTTATTGATGTTTTTAGATATAGTACCAAGGACTTCAGTTTGTTGAGTACTATCTGTGAGATAATTTTAAACCAAGAAAAAGGTATGCCTTTTACTCCATAATGGTACAGTTTGTTAAGCAAGATTTTATGGTCAATAGTATCAAAGGCTTTATAAAAATCTAAGAAAATCCGAAATTTGATTACTTGTTTTCAAGGGCTGTTGTAACTTTATTAGTTAATAATGTAATAACATGTGAAATGGAGTGCCCTTGTCTAAAACCAAACTGGTGATTGGACAAAAGATTGGAGTTATTGAAAAACGAATAAAGACGTCTGTGTACGATTTTTTAAAGAATTTTTGAAAAATTGCATAGCAAGCTAATTGTTCGATAGTTTGCTGCATTTTTTGTGTTTCCTTTTTTTAAAATAGGAATTACTTTTGCATGTTTAAAAAATGTAATAAACTTGCCTTGGGACAGGGGAAGATTAAAAACATAACTCAGTGCTGACAATGCATTAATAGATAAGTATTTTAGTAGTATAGAAGGTATACCATCCCAACCAGGACTAAATTTTGAAGGAGTTTCAGATATAAGTCGAGATAATTTAAAAGTAGTTGTTGGATAGAAAAACATTGATGTAGGGTTCGACGTACCAAGAAAATTTTGTTGTTTGTGGAAGATTTTTAGTAGTACAGTAATTGAGGTGTGTTAGTGAAGCAGTCATTGAAAATGTTAGCGATTTCAACAGGATCAGTAATTGATTTGTCATTAATATTTAGTTCTAGTTTTTCAGGTCTTTGCTGTTTGTTTTTGCCAATTAAGTAGCTAATGCATTGCCAACTTTTTTTGATATTGTTTTTGAACTTTGTAAATTTTTGTTTAAAATATTCTTTTTTCTTGTAATTGATTGTGTTAAAGTATAGATTTCTTAACTTTTGATATTTTGCTTTTAGGTTTGGACTGCCTGTGGTTATGTATTGTTTGTATAATCTGTCTTTTTTATGTAGTAACTTTGCAAGTTTTTTGTCATATCATTTACAACTGTTTGGTCTGTTTTTGGAGCATCTTAAGTGGTTTTTCTTTACTCACCTTGCTCAGTTGAGCTAAATTTCCATCTTGGCTAGCTGTGCCACCCATCATCATTACGCAGCCTAGTCATGCACTGGTTATTTAATCGTTCAGTTTGTTTCATAATATTATTGTTACGTATTTATTTATTTATTTTTTTTTTTTTTCTTTTTTCACTTCTTATATCTTTATATGATTAAGGTGTTGCAGCCATGCTTTATACTATCTTGTACTTTTACTTTATGTTTATCATATGCATGTTTTAACGTCTGACGTTGTGCTGCTTCTTCCTTTTCTTGATCTTTTATATGTTTATAATTTTTGTATTAAACTGTTTAATAATGATCGAGAATAAAAACACTGAATGAATGAATGAATAAATGAAACAGTTTTTGACTTTATCGTTTATTAAATTGTGGAATTGCGCATAGGATTGATCAGGATCTAATTCGTGAAAGACTGTTGTAAAATCAACTTGTTCGACGGATCTTTGAAATTGAAGAAGATATTGTGGACTGAAGCATTGCATGACATTTTTTTGAAAAGAGGATAACAGATGTTTGAAAAATGGGTAAATGGTCGGCTACTAGGTGAACAATAATGTCACTGGAAATTTTTGTGTTGGTGAAATTAGTCCAAATGTGGTCTATAGTTGAACTACTTTTTTCAGTAATTCTTGTTGGTTTGTCAATTAAAGAATAATAGTTAAAGCTGAACATGGTTTCTACAAAAGGATCTGTGTGATGATCTAAAGAATCTAGTAAATTAAAGTTAAAATCTCCTGAAATGATACATTTGTTTTTTGTTTTGTTTACATTATTTAGTACATAGTGAAGAGAATTATTAAAAGAATCTATTGAATTTTTATCTTGTCTAGGAGGCCTGTAAACTGTACCGCAAAATATTGATTTATTTTTAAAGTGGACTTTTATAAACAAAGACTCAAAAACTTTTTCTTTTATTATAGACAATTCAGAACATAATGAAAAGACTAATGTATTTTTAATGTACATACCAACCCCACCACCTTTACTTTTTAGTCTAGTGTTTGAAATAAAGTTGTAACCATTTAGGTTTTTGTGTTGTCCAGATGAGCTTTGCTTTCCCAAGTTTTATTAATAGCTATTACATCAGGTTTTGTTTGTAATTCTGAGATCAGACATTCAAGTTTGTTAAAATTATGGGGATTTACTAATGATCGTATGTTTAAGCACATGGTAAAAAACGTTTTGTTTTCATTTTTGTTAAATGATTGGTTTACTTCTTAAGTTGTAAAATATGTATCGTTTAATGAAATGTATAATAAAGTATCATTTTTGTCAGTATTGTTAAAGTTGAGACTATTATTTGTTTGATTTGAAAATTGATTGTTTGATACTACAGAAGAAATTTTTGACAAGAAACCTTCATTAAAAAGATCAGAAAGTTCATTATTTGCTAATGAATGGAAAGGGAAGATTGAGTTGGCACAAGACAAACACAACCAGTTTTTAAGATAAAAGTTAGGTGAAACTTGTGATTGAGCATTTTGTGGAGATCTGCATGGTAAGTGATAATGTGAGTTACATCCATGACATTGAAAATGTTGACTGTTTTTTAATAATTTAAGGCTACATTTAAAACAAAATTTTGTTTTGTTGTGAACCATTATAATTTAGCAGAAATTATGTTCAAACACTCATAAAAAGAGAAAAAAAAGAAAAAAGTACAGTATACATTAAAACAAGTGAAACAAACAAACAATCAAAAACAGTTAGAAATAAAATAAAATAAGCAAGCAGAAAAATATAAACAACAGATGTCAAAAATTAAATTACAAAAAAAGAAAAAAAAGTTAAAGTAAATAAAATTTAGCTGAGATTTTCTTTTAAGAACAGATACAACTAAAAACTTTAAACTTGTTACCAAGAAAATATTTAATTAGTTAGTTAATTAGTGAGATTATTTGTGGTGACACTAGCATAGGTAGAGGTGTTTTTAATTCTAGTAATGTTTTTTATTTTTATTTGTCAGCTTATATATATTGTTTTTTATTTTTATTATATATTGATAAATTGTCAGCTGAACATCTTCGTTTTTGTGACCCAATCATAAATGTTTATTTGAGTTTATATTATAATATGTGTTTAAAGCATGGATACATTCCCTCTAATTGTCTTGATACTGTTATAATTCTAACTCTTAAATGAAACGTTAATACGTGCTTTACAACAAGCCGCTTGTTTTTCCGCTCATTTTGTGTGACGTCACAGCTACTTGAGCCAAGTAGCCCGTGGCATTAGAGGAAATATTAATGATGCTAACAACTTTCGTCTTATTGCTCTAGCTACCATCTTATCTAAATTGTTTGAACATATTATACTTGATATCTGCTCTAAGGTTTTTAAAACATGTGATAATCAATTTGGTTTTAAAGCTAAAGTTTCAAGTGATATGTGTGTATTCACCTTATAGCAATTAATATCATCGTATCATAAACAAGGTAGCCCAGTGTATTGTGCTTTTTTAGATGCTTCAAAGGCTTTTGATCGGGTTAACCATTATATGTTATTTAAAAAACTAATAGAGAGAAATATGCCTCTTGTTTTGTTAGAATTTTATACTATTAGTATAGTAAACAAAATATGAAAGTAAAATGGGTTAACTGTTTATCTAGTCCTTTTTCTGTATCAAATGGTGTTAGACAGGGTGGTGTGCTTAGTCCATACCTGTTTGCTTTATATATTGATGACTTATCAGTAAAATTAAATTGTGTAAAAGCTGGTTGCTTTCTTGGCGACTCGCGACTTAATCATATTATTTATGCTGATGATTTATGTTGCTTTTCTCCTAGTTTAGATGGTCTAGAAGATTTACTTAATGTGTGTAGTAACTACGCCGTTGAACATGATATTACATTTAATTGTAGTAAATCAGTTGGTGTATTATTTTTGCCTAAATATCTTTTGATTTCAAATCTTTCTTTGCAACAATGTAGTAAAATTTAAAAATAACGTAAAGTATCTGGGTGTTTTTCTTAATAATAATCTTAAAGATGATGATGATATTTGTCGGCAAGCTCGTTATTTATATGGAAAAGCATATCAACTAAAAGCAACTTTTTCAAAATGTTCCAGTACTATAAAAAATATACTATTTAATTATCACTGTACTTCGTTTTATGCTAGTCATTTATGGTTTAAATATCTATGCTCTTCATTAAATCACTTACGAGTTGCACACAATGATTCCTTTCAGTTAATTCATGGGCTCAAGTGTAATGTTAGTGCAAGAGAACTACAAGTAAAAGCAAATATTCCCACTTTCGATGCACTACAGAGAAAACTTATTTATCGATTTATAGAACGGTGCTGCCTTTCTAGTAATGTGTATGTTAACTATACGGTGTATAGCAATTTCTTCTACCAGAGTGACTATTATAAACATTGTTTTCAATTGTTGATGTAATTCAAATGTTCTATTTTTTTTCCGGCTTGTTTTCTTTTTTTGTTGTTGTTGTTGTTGTGAGTGTTTTTCTCTTTTCTATGGACCTAAAATTTATTTTCATTTTTACTCACAATCAACTTGAAATTAATCATAGTGCATGTAGAAATAAAGATTGTGAACAAGGAAGCAGCGACTAAACGAAGTACGTTATTACATGCACAATATCAGTTGTGCATGGTCGCCGTACCTTTGAGCAAAGCGATGTGATGTTAATAAGAAAAGGAAAGCGAAAAGAAGTAATTAATACGCACATCCAAGCCATAGTCAGAGAATGTTGTGTAATCATGGGTGGGAGAAACAACAAACTCAAAGACCAAAAGGGTCTGGACCAAAAAGGGTCAGGCAGGCAAAGAAACCCACCAAAAGAAATCCTGCCACGGGTCAAAAGGACCATTTCAAAAGCATATATCTGGACAAAAATTTATATACGTAAAATAAAACATACAAATAGCAAACAAGAATAGGTGGAAAAGAAGTAAATTATGTGAACTTTTATCCAACTGGACGGGCCGTAATGATCTGGATGTTGCCTTTGAAGTCGTATCGGGCTTTTATCACTTTCAATTTCTTTTTTCAATTAGATGGAGTTACTTGTAATAATAAAAACCAGCAGAAGATGTTTTAAAATTTGTGAAGTCTATTACCATTAAAAATTACGTTGCTATAAGGTGCTTTTGAAATTCTGTTGAAAATTTACTATATGATTTTATCTGTTTAATGCTTGATGGGACTTTATTCCAAGCAAGAGGACCTCTGTATCTTAAAGATTGTTTAGTTATATTTAATCTACGAAATGAGGGATAGAATTTGGACTGGCTTCTTGTACATTTGGTGAAATTGTCGCTTACCAGGTTATTTTGAAAAAAATGATCAAAGCATGGTGGTAACATGCTTTTTATATATTTATACATAAAACAAGCTATTTCTAATTCAGTTATTTGATCAATTGTCATTATGTTGTTGTTTCGCAAGATGTCAGTAACGTTAGCTCTGTGATGTAATCCAAATGTCAATCCTTTCATTTCATTCATTCATTCAGTGTTTTTATTCTCGATCATTATTAAACAGTTTAATACAAAAATTATAAACATTAAAAAGATCAAGAAAAGGAAGAAGCAGCACAACGTCAGACGTTAAAACATGCATATGATAAACATAAAGTAAAAGTACAAGATAGTATAAAGCATGGCTGCAACACCTTAATCATATAAAGATATAAGAAGTGAAAAAAGAAAAAAAAATAAATAAATACGTAACAATAATATTATGAAACAAACTGAACGATTAAATAACCAGTGCATGACTAGGCTGCGTAATGATGATGGGTGGCACAGCTAGCCAAGATGGAAATTTAGCTCAACTGAGCAAGGTGAGTAAAGAAAAACCACCCAAAAAAGAAACCTCACCAGGTCCGGAAACCTTTTCTAAATGCAACTGGTGACTATAATAGAATAGTAAATATTGCAGAAAGTATATACAAAAAAATTACAGAATTATACAGCTAATAATAAACAAATATTAACGATAAAAAAGATAACATAACATAAAAAGAAAAAAACTATTATGCTAGTCAAAGTTGATGGAAAAACATGTATTAATAATATAACAATTATAAACAACAACAAAAAAAAAAAAAAACATTTACAACAGAATTCATGCACTACAAAAAAATATTAGATAAAATTTTTGCAGACCAGCATAATAGCAACATAAAAAAATTAAACAAAGTCCATAACATTTAGTAATTGTTTTGAAACTTATTTTACAATTCTAAAAATAAAAAATTAATTGCTAAAACGAACAGTATACCATTGCCAAAAAGAAATTTTAATGAAAGAGCGAAGATAAGGGTGAAAAAGAATCAATTTGTTTAGAGTTTGAAATTATGCAGACAATCAAAATATAAGAAGAGTTTTTTAAAGCTTTGTGTGCAGACTGGATATCTTGATCGATTAAGCTTTTCTTCCAGAGATTGAATTCAAAAAATTTTTACACCATTTCCATCTTTCCAGAAACCTGTAATCAAAAATACATAGGGCAGTATCGCGTTTAGGAATCTAAACATTACAATTAAGTATTATTCCCATTACTTAAAAGATATTTATAAACCTCAAGAGTAATCCTATAAATTTATTAGCGATTCGTTGAATTTTTGAGACTGTGGTTTTATTACCAATATGCCAAGTTGTAATGCAATATCTTATATGACTGATTATCAGGGAGTTGTACAATAAAAGCAGTTTTTTTGTCAAAGTGTTTTGAAATTTTTTTGATAGTATCATAACTTACGCAGATTTTTTGTAGAACAAAGTCCATATGCAATTTCCAACTTAAATGTTTATGAAATATTATTCCCAAAAATTTCGTTTTTGGTTCCTGAGAAACAAATTTATTTCTGATTGAAATTGTCAGTTTTTTTGATGGAGGCTTTGTTTTGGGTGTGCGAAAGATCATAATGTGCTTTGTCAGTGTTTAGAAATAGTCGATTTACTAGAAGCCACTTATCTATGTTCACTAACTCCTTGTTGGCAGCTTAATATAAGGTTTCATAGCAATTATTTTTAAAAATATGTTAGTGTCATCTGCGTACATGATGCATTTTCCTAAGGTCAAGCAATTATTTAAATCAGGGTGGTCCAACTTCTGCACTCTTGTGCATAGCCGTACCAGCCCAAAAAATTTTGGGGGGGCAATGAAGTTTTGCCCAAATTTTGTGACGTTTGCCCAAATTATGATTTTATGGTACATTTCGGATACGACAATAAAATTGTCTGAGATTCTCAGACGAAAAACCAATTTTGTCCTAAAATCATGGTGATCTCTAAAAAAAAAAAAAAAGGTCTTCACTTAAATTCACTCTCCTAATTTTCCATTTTCGTCCCAAAATTAAGGTGATCTCTAAAAAAAAAAAAAGGTCTTCACCTAAATTTGAGTTATTATTTTTTGCAGTTCATCATCGTCACCTCTCTAAATTTCATAACTTTGCCCAAATTTTTCGTATCGCTGCCCGAAAAATTATGGTTTTGCCCAAATATTTTCTTCTCACTGCCCGAAAAACCTTAATTTTGCCCAAATCTTAGAAACTTGGGGGGGCAATTGCCCCCCCTGCACCCCCGGCAGGTACGGCTATGCTCTTGTGGGCCACTTTTCAAAATTATTCGAGTTTGCGGGCCTCAGTCGGCTAAAAATTTCTATTTTCGTTCCAAAATCAGGGTGTTCTCTAAAAAAAAAAAAAGAAAAGGTCTTCACTTGGAATCGGTCTGCAAAATTCCTATTTTCGTTCCAAAATCAGGTGTTCTCTAAAAAAAAAAAAAAAAAAGGTCTTCACTTGGAATCGGTCTCCAAAATTCCTATTTTGGCGCAAAATCATAGCGTTCTCCAAAAAAAAATTACGGCTGCTGCTTCTGATCGACAAGACTTGTGCAAAATTGATATGCGGCATGCGGCCCGCGAGCCCGTAGTTGGACCACGCTGTTATAGAAGATTGCCGCTACTTATGATCGACAAGACTTGAATTGTGCAAAATTGTTCCGCGGGCCTGTAGTTGGACCACGCTGATTTAAATCATAAATAAATTGAGATAATAGAATAGTAAATTGAGAATAGTAAAGAACCTAAAATTGAACCCTGAGGGACACCATATTTTATTGACTTAGTATTGGAGCAGATATTATTTATTTCAACTAATTGTTTTCTGTTACTAAGGTAGCTACAAAACCAATCATGCGCTACACCACGAATTCCACAATTTGGATAATAAAATTTTATGATCAATGGTATCGAATGCTTTAGATAGATCAAGAAATATGCCAAGTACATGTTCTTTGTTTTCAAAAGCTTCAGCAATATTTTCAATTAATAATAAAATTGCGTGACTAGTTGAGTGATTTTTTCTGAAGCCAAATTGATATTTATACAAAAAGTTTTGTTTTTTTAAGAATAATACTACACGATTGTATATTAACTTTTCCAATATTTTTGACATGGAGCAAAGTAAGCTGATTGGGCGATAATTGCATACATTAGTTACACTACCGTTTTTATGAATTGGTACTACTTTTGCAGTTTTAAAGTCAGAGATAAATTCACCACAAGCTAACGAAAGATTAAACACATGTGTTAGAGCTATTAATATATTGTCTGGTGTGCTTTTTAAAATAGTTGGGGGAATTTCATCAATGCCATTACTTTTTTTAGGCTGAAGGTTACTGATTAGTTTTTTTATTTCAGTTAAACTAGTTGGATAGAGATAAAGTGTGCTCATGGTGGGAGATTGCATTAATGTTTGAAAACTATGAGATGTTTGGGGTAAATCTGATACTAAATTATTTGCAACATTGACAAAGTAGTCATTAAAATAATTAGGAGAGAGTCTACACCAAATTATTGTTTATGGATATGGAGGAACATACTGATGATTTAACTTTATCTAATTGTTTTTTTATATTTTTTCAGGTCTCTTTTAAATTATTACTTAATTTCTTACATGTTTGTCTAAAATAACTCTGTTTTTTTCTTGTAAAGCGCGATTGTATGTATTTCTTTCTTTATTAAAGTTTGCTTTATTTAAAACACTCCTATTTTTCAAGAACTTTTTAAAACACTTGTTTTTTTTAAGCATTAGTAAATAAAAATCATTATCAAATCATAACTGTTTATTTTTGTTTTCAATATTTTGCTTGATAAAAGGGAAGCAGTAGTTAAAAGTAGATTTATAACTGTCCAATGTCCATTAATAATTTAAATGCTAAATTAGTATTAGTTTCATTTAGTATTGCATTAATATCAATATTTTCTAACATTTCATTAAACTTGGTTATATTTTGGGGGGTAAAAGATCTTTTTTGTTGAGGTCTATACAAATTCTGTTTATTAAGATTGAAACACATATATACTGGTAGATGGTCAGAAAGTAGATTTAAAATGACTCCTGATTTTTTGTGCTGATGGTGTAAATTTGTCCAGATGTGGTCTTGCACTTGTATCTGTGATGCGAGTTGGTTTGTTAATAACTGGGAAGTAATGACCTTCAAGAATCATTTCAATAAAATTGCATACATGTTCATTATCTTGATTTGATAAATTATAATTAAAGTCTCCAGTGATAAAACATTTGTTTAGTGATTCATTACTATTATGGATGCAATTGTAAAGATTATTCATAAAGTTTTTATTTAAATGACTGTCATTAGAAGGAGATCTATAAATGTTACCACTGAATAAATTTTCATTATATAATTGAATTTTTATAAAAATTGATTCAAAAATTTTTTCATTCATTATTGTCAATTCATCAATTAGGTTAAATTTATAGCAATTTTTAATATATAAACCAACTCCACCACCCTTGGCAATTTTTCTGCTGTTAGAGATAAAATTATAATTTTCAAGATAACAGTATGGGCCAGGTGAATTATTTTGAATCAGCGTTAATCCGTTCTTGTTTCCGGTGATAATGGACAGGCTAACGGATGAAGTAAGGAGAGAACCACCATGGACGATGCTGTTTGCTGATGATATTGTGATTTGTGAAGAGACCAGAGAAGAAGTGGAGCAGAGACTAGAATGCTGGGGTATGCATTGGAAAGAAGAGAGATGAAAGTAAGCAGGACGGTAGGTAAGTCAAAGACCGAATATCTATGCATAAATGGAGGAAATGACGACGAAACAATGAAGATGGAGGATACAAAAGTGCCAAGAGTAAAGGAATTTAAGTATTTGGGACCAACGGTGCAAGAAAGTGGTGGTTGTGAGAGGGAGGTAAAGAAGAGAGTACAGGCAGAATGGAACGGATGGAGAAAAATATCGGGAGTAATCTGCGACAAGAGATTACCAGTTAGAGTAAAAGGAAAAGTGTACGGTTCAGTGGTAAGAACCACAATAATGTATGGACTTGAGATGGTGGCAGTCACAAAGAAACAAGTGGAAGAGATGGAAGTCGCAGAGATGAAAATGTTGAGGTTTGCTATGGGAGTGACGAGAAAAGACAAGATTAGAAACGAGCACATCAGAAATACAGTTAAGGTAGAATGTTTAGGAATGAAGATGAGGGAGGGCAGGCTGAGGTGGTATGGACATGTTAATCAATCAATCAATCAATCAATCTATTTATTTGTTTTGTGCTTCAAAACGAAAAATACATCAATATATGTGAAAAAAAATTTTTGAAAGCACAGGAAGGTAGCGAAATGACCATACGGTCTTCTAGTCAACTGCCTCCCTCTAAATAGTGGGATAAAAAAACACAGCAGTACACTTACAAAAACACAGTACATTTAGAAAAACAATGAAGATTAAATAGCAATATTAGTTGTTATTAAATAAATATCCATGTGCCAGCTGACTTCATCAAACTGTTGTGGCATCTTATTTAATATTGACAAGTTAAAAAAAGTTTAAATTTCTTCTTAAACTGATTATAAGAAAGCGACTTTAATTCGAAAGGTACTTCTTGCCATATTTTAGGTCCAATGTAAGAAAATGTCTTTTTACCTAATTCTGTTCTCTTTCTAGGTTGAAAGTAATTTTGTTGCGCTGCCAGTCTTGTTTTATAATGATGTTTTTGGGTTATACTTACAATAGTTTGAGACTCATTTTTTGCTGAATTTTTATTAAAGCAAAACATTGTTTTTGCCATTTCAAGTTTAACAATATCTTTTATTTTTAAGAAATTCAATTTTTGAAAAAGAAGATTTGTATGTGACAAAAAAGGACTATTTGTAATAATTCTTATTATGCGTTTGTGTATTCTTACCAGTGGATCAAGGGCAGTAGTCGAAGCCAGTCCCCATGTTGAGACACAATATTGAAGATAAGAGTAAATTAAAGCATAGTATACTGTTTTTAGTGTTGTAGTGTCAACGTAATTCCTCAGTTTGAGCAGTGCCCAGGAACCATTGGAGAGCTTAGAGCAAACATGTTGTATATGAGACTTCCAAGAAAGCTTATCATTAAAAATTACATCCAAATATTTTATTTCATTTACTTGTTCTATATTTGTCTTTCCTATTCTAATATCAAAATGCCAAGCTGATCTTTGTTTGGTTAATACCATAAATTTTGTTTTATTAGTATTTAATGATAATTTGTTTAGTTTCAACCATTCATCAATTTTGACCAGTTCAGAGTTGATATTTTTATTCAACAGTTTTGGACAAGAGTTTGTCAGTGTGAGAACTGTGTTACCTGCAAACAATTTCGTATTAAAATTGGATATTAGAGGCATGTCATTGATGTGTAATAAAAATAGTAAGGGTCCAAGAGTAGAGCCCTGTGGTACACCACAAGTTACATGATTGAGTTTTGATTTAGTGTAGTTCACAACTGTAAACTGTAGTCTGTTATTTAAATAGCTTTTAAGGAGCTGTAGTGGCAATCCACGGATGCCATATTTTTCCAATTTTGCAATCAAAATTTGGTGATTTACAGTATCAAATGCTTTTTTAAGGTCAAGAAACACAGCACAAGTATATTTTTTTTGGTCAATATTTTCAGCAAAATTATCAAATAATTGCCTTACAGCATCTGATGTAGAAGAGTTTTGTTTAAAGTCAAATTGAACAGGTGTTAATATTTTGTTTTTATTTAAATAAGAGTAAATTCTTTCGTACAAGCATTTTTCAAAGATCTTACTAAATGAGCTAAGTAGAGATATGGGTCTGTAGTTGCAGCACTGATCCTTGGCATCACCTTTATGAACTGGTACAATTTGTAGGTACAGGTACAATTTGTACAGGTACAGGTACAATTTGTAGGTATAGGTACAATTTGTCATGAGGAAAGACCAAGAATATGTAGGAAGAAAAATGATTGAAATGGAGTTACCAGGAAAGAGGAGAAGAGGGAGAACAAAGAGAAGATTCGTAGATGTAGTAAAAGAAGATATGGGGGAAGTTGGTGCAAAGGAGACGGAGCTTAAAAATAGGACGGTTTGGAGAAAGACGAAACGCTGTGGCTATTTTATTTATTTTTATTTTATCTCAATATTTATCCTCCTGACTCGCAGGAAAGCGACGGAGGCGCTAATACATAGGGTAGGCAATTACCCCGACCTGCTTCCGGAGATACCAAGATATTGCTGTCTGCTTGTAATTTTTAATAGAGATATAACTGTAATTTAGAATTGCTTGCCAGGACCACCAAGCAGGAAAATGTGCCGTAAAGTGTCTTTCCCCAAGGACACAACAGAATGGTGCAAGTGGGTTTTGAACCGAGACCGTGTTGGTTACGAGCCCAGCGCTTTAACCACTCGACCACGCTGCCGACACCTGATTGGCTACCCCTGATTGAAGGGAAAGACCGAAAGAAGAAGAAGAAGATTAGCTGTTTATGAAAAAAATAAATTAGTTTATTTCTTAAAAATTAAAATAAAGTTAAATTATGCTATAGTTCAAGTTGAAGTAATGAATACTCAAAAAACAAATTGGGGTAAGTTATTTCCTACTATAGCAAATTACCCCTGTCAGGTACAAACCTTGAACTTGGCTTCTCCCAACTTCAGTTTGGGTAAAGAAAAAAGCTAGATGGGATCTAAAACTGCGCTGGTTTATTTCAATATCTATTTAAGAAATTACAAGGGTTGTAATAACTTACCCGTGTAACATACCTACCCAGTCTCCCCTACGTTAAAACCGTCTAAACCAGTTGTTCTGCTTAGCATTTGATAAAACGTGAAATCTTCTATTTTTCTCCACCCCAATGATATCGCATGTAGACCAAGTGCTGGCTGGCAATATCTGTTACTTTTAACTAATTGCACTGCGTGATAGGTTGGTTTCACTATCTCAACCAACAGTACTTTTATACCGGTATCATTTGAAATCTCATCTATTCTTATTGAAATTGTATTTTTTCACAAATGAGTTTCTTTAGACTTTGCTTTGCATACGTCATCTAAAACTACTGGAAGAATTCACGTTTCACAATTGTTTGAGCTTTTTTGGCTCGAGCCTCTCTTAGCACGACTAAATAAAACGCTTTCATTTACTTTTCATTTGACACCTAAAATTTTTTAAAAGCTTATTTTCTGCTTGAAATATTCTTTCTTCTTTTGAAAAAAGTCTGGGGCATTGCGGTTAATTCGGAATGATGAGTCGTCAAATTCCTAGCAGAAGAAGTAGTTTGTTTTTATTAGCACCCAAAAGAAACAATTGATAATAATTGAATACAAAATAGAGCAAAGGTTGCAAATAGGAAGACGGCAACTCTTCCTCTTTAACTTAGCTAGTTTCCCACCTTCATTTGGCAATGTTTAGTAACATACCAAAAATTGAGGCTTAGTAACATCAGAAGGACAAGCAATAAAGCCCAATTTCATATCCTGTCATCGTATGTTGTTAATTTTGTTTTGTTTTTTGGATAAGACATGCTAGGCTTTCTAATCTTTGAATAGGAAATTTCTAAATCTTGATATTCCTCATCCTAATTGAAATTCCTAATCTTAAAATTCCTAATCTTGATATTAGAATAGGGAAGACAAACATGGAACAAGTAAATGAAATATATATTTGAACATTATCTTTAATGATAAGCTTTCTGGGAAGTCTCATATAGGGGAAGAATAGGTTAGTTGATACACCTCAGTTTGCGGATAAAGCGGAGTTGTTAGAATGGAAATACCGCCATCACATGGCTGAAAACCACCAAAAAATTACTTGCTGTGAGTTTGGTGAGAATCCTGCAACTGCAGTTAAAAATTTTGGTAAAAGTGTAAAATCATAGAAATTTAGTAGAAAATAAAAAAAATTACATTCTCGTTTACTGTAAATGCTTCAAAAAGTGTTTGAAGTTCGACTGCAATTGAAAGTTAGTTGGGATAGGTAAGGCAAGTAATAGATAGCTTAACTTCTTTCAAGCATTTATATTGGAAGAAGTAGAAGCACATTTAGCAAAAATGGACGCTGCAGGATAGTTGATACATTTCGAACCAGGTTAGTTGATACAGTGTATCAACTAACCTGCATCATGATAATTTAATGATAATTCTGTTTTATCCAGAGGTCTTGGCCTACCACTAAAATTTGTAAGATATTTCTTTTGCAGATTGTTTAAAGGTTTTCTCAAATTTTAATTAGTGCAGTATTTTGTTTTTTAATACTGGTTTGAATAGGTTGAGCTTAAAGTAGCCTACTCATACACCTTCAAATAAGATGCCACAGTTTTACAAACAAAAAACTCAAAGATCTAGCACATCTAAACCAGAGCTTTTGTCTTTAGCTGCTGAAGAAAGGAAAAAAGGAGCTTCACTGCGCAAAGTTGCAGACATGTTTGGTCTAGACAAAATGACTCTTAAACGATACATTGATAAAATCAAAAAAACTGGGCCTGACGCAAAAGTAGGGTATAGTTCAGTGTCACTTGCCCATTCAATTTTTAATCCAGCAATGGAAAAAAATTTGGCTAACCATTTAGCAAAATTAGCTGATCAATATCATGGGCTTTTTTTGGACAAAGCTAAAGAACTGGCTTATGAATTTGCAGTTCAAAGCAAACTTAAAATTCCTGATTCCTGGATTTTGGACAAAAAGGCTGGAAGAGGCTGGTGGATAGGTTTTAAAAAAAGACAACATCTTGCATTACGTACGCCAGAAGCAACTTCTCTTGGACGTGCAACTGCATTTAACAAGTACAACGCAAAGCTTTATTTTGATAATTTGGCTAGTGTTTTTGACAAATATAATTTTGAGGGAAGACAAATTTTCAATGTGGATGAAACAGGAGTAACAACAGTACAAGTTCCAAATCGAGTTGTAACTGCAAAAGGCACAAGAAGAGTTGGTGCTATCACTTCTGCTGAACGCGGAGAGCTTGTTACTGTGGTATATTCAGTTTGTGCTAGCGGCAGTGTCGTACCACCGATGTTCATTTTTCCACAAAAAAACTACCGTGATTATTTTATACGGGGTGTACCAGAAGGTTGTACTGGTACAGCAGTATCTTCAGGTTGGATTAATGAAAAACTGTTTGTCGAATATTTGGATCATTTTGCTAAACATATTCATTGCTCCCCACAGAATATGGTATTATTGATACTGGATAATCATGCAAGTCACATATCATTAGCTGCTATAGATAAGTGCAAGGAGCTTGGCATTATTTTATTAACAATCCCTCCAAAAACATCACACCGACTTCAGCCTTTGGATGTGTCAATTTTCAGTCCATTTAAAACTGCATACAATAGTGCTATGGACGCTTGGATTCGATCACATCCTGAAAAGAGGGTCACAATTTACGACATACCACAACTTGTCTGCCAAGCCCAAATTAATGCTATGATTCCAAGAAATGTGCTTTCAGGATTTCAAACCACTGGAACCTGGCAGTATAATCCTGACATTTTCACAGAGTTAGATTTTGCCCCAGCAAGTGTGACTGATAGAGATTTTGTTTCTACGGAAAATGAAAATGGTTTACCTGAAGAAATGATTTGTGACCCTGCAAACATTACTTGTCCAGAAGCTTCACTTACAGTTTCAATGCTCTCATCTCAAGTGACAGATATTTCAAAAGATGTTGCATCTATATCTGTGGTGAGCTCTGTTTCAAACATCTCATCTCCAATAACAGTGAATGCAGAAACTAATATAGCTTCTTCCGCGATTGATAGCCCTACTACTGCATTATACGTTTCACCTAATGATATTGTAACTTTGCCGAAAGCTATGCCCACAAAAAAGAAAAGTAAACCTGCTCTCCGAAAAGGAAAAACTGAAATATACACACTTACACCAGTTAGAAATGCAGTTGCAGAAAGAGAGCAAACTCGAATTCAAAGAAAAAATTCAAAGAAATCAAGCTTGAAGAAAAAAGTTAAAAAGTTCACAGTCAAAAAACAATTGTTCAAAAAGAAACCTAGAAAGCAACAACAAATACATGTAATTGAAACTTCTGATGAAGATAGTGGAAGCAACATTCAATATGCAGATGAATCTGACATTTCATTCTCAGATGAAGAAATCACAGCAAACATTGGGAAGTTTGTCATTGTCAAGGTGAGCATGTATTTAGCATTGCATAAGGTTGCATGCACTTTGTCACAAATATTTTGTATGAGCAGATTAAATGTTAAAATTGTTAGCTTAAAATTTAAATGATAGAAATACAATTAATTTTAAAGACTCTGAGTTGTATAGTTAGGCTAATAGGCTTATGATTTTTTTACAGGTTGATGGGCGCTTCCGTACCTTGAAATACATTGCGCGGGTAGATGGATATGATGAAGAAGATGGTGATTATGAAGGTGTTTTTTTGGAGAAAGTACCAAAGAGATTTGGGTGCTTACGTATTATCGGGAGGACCTTTAAAAAAACGACTCAAAAATTAAAGTAAATAGGGTTACTTATTATTAAAGTAAATTAGGGTTACTAACCCTAACCCTAACCCTAACCCTAACCCTAACCCTAACCCTAACCCTAACCCTAATCCTCAGTGCGCGGTAAATCAAAGATCTTCAAAAATCAAAGGTCCTCCCGATAATACGTAAGGACCGAGATTTGAGGATGAGGAAATGACATTTGTTGTCAATGAAAAATCGGAATATTCATTTAGTCCAAAAGACATTTTAGCAATATTGCCACTTCCTATAATGTTGGGTGGCTCAACTCGACGATGTAAATATTTGCAGTTCACATTTGACTTCAAAGATTGGAATTTGGGATATTAGCCCAACTAGATTTTGGGAAAGATGCTGAAAGATTTTATACCTGCAAATTTGTTATGAATGCTTGTTTTTTTGTGATTGCTGTTTGTATATATTATGTTTGTAAATATACCTGTAAATTTAGTATCAACTAACCTGTTGGGTGTATCAACTAACCTGCATTTGCAGGTTAGTTGATACAGTTGGGTAGGGTATGTTTTGGGAGTTGTGGAAAGTTAACATGCATAGTGATAATATTGAAAATTGCTGAAAATATAGGCTTGATAATGCTCTTTTGTTTGTTGTACTAAAGGTGTTTCTAGGAAGAGTAGTTTTGCCAATATAGCCATATAGGTAAAAACTGTATCAACTAACCTGCTCTTCCCCTACAACATGTTTGCTCTAAGCTCTACAGTGGTTCCTAAGCCCTGATCAAACTGAGGAACTACGTTGACACTACAACGCTAAAAACAGTACCGGTATATTGTGCTTTAACTTACTCTTATCTTTAATATTGTGTCTCAACGTGGGCACTGGCTTTGACTATTGCCCTGGATCCATTGGTAAGAATACACAAACACATAATAAGAATTATTACGAACGGTCCTTTTTTGTCACATACAAATCCTGTTTTTGAAAAAGTAAATTTCTTAAAACTAAAAGATATTGTTAAACTTGAAATTGCAAAAACAATTTTGCTTTAATAAAAGTTCAGCAAAGAATGAGTCCCAAACTATTATAAGTATAACCTAAAAACATCGTTATAAAACAAGACTAGCAGCAAAATAAAATTATTTTCAACCTAAAAAGAGAACAGAATTAAGTAAAAAGACACTTTCTTACATTGGACCTAATGGCAAGAAGTACTCTTCGTATTAAAGTCACTTTCTTATAATCAATTTCAGAAGAAATTTAAACTTTTTTTAACTAGTCACCAGTAGATAAGATGCCACAACAATTTGATGTAGTCAGCTGGCACGTGGAAAGTTATTTAATAACAGCTAATTTTGCTATTAATTCATTATCATTTTTCTAAATGTAGCCTACTGTGTGTTTCGTAAGTGTACTGTTGTGTTTTTTGATAAAAAAAAAATTTTTTTTGTCCCACTATTTATAGGGAGGCAGTTGACTAGAAGACCGTATGGTTATTTTACTGCCTTTCTGTGCTTTGAAAAAAATTTTTGCCACATTTATATATTGGTGTATTTTTCATTTTGAAGCACAAAACAAATAAACTGAACTGAACTGAACTAATCATTTGCCTTTTTCTTTCACTCCAAAAAATTTATTCCTATGTTTTGAACTAAATTGAAAATTATGCTATCTCAGAACCAATTCAAACCTACAGTATAATCATACAATTAAATTCTCGGATAACTTCACTTTGCTTCACACCTCTTTCTCGCAACAAGCTGTCCTGGCTAATCGTCACTTTACGAACTTTTTGCACGCTGGAATGATCTTAGTAAACAATCCCGTCTGGTGATAAACGTTATAAAAATAAATCGTTCTAATACTTTTCGATGGATGGCGCAACAATAATGATTTAAAATTACAGAAACTTAGAAATCAATGTGACAATTATCTGTGATAATGGATGGACATACAGTACTTTACAATTTATATGTTTGACACTTTTGCAATATTGTCACGGGCCCCAGTTTGGGAAGCTTTTTTTGGTGGTCATGACCTAACCCTGCTCAGAGAAGGGGCAATCCGCAAAGCACTGAGCGTTACTGTTGAAGTGAATAAATCTGTGGAATGTTTACCATTCAGCTTGGGCCCAAATTACTGCATTTACCACCTAATAAACATCAGTCATATAGCATAGGGATCACGAACTATTATGTTACTTGTTATGCAAATCATGGTAACAGAAATTTAGTTTTATTCGAAATATGAAATGTTTTAAAACGCGTAGAGATACATGTACGGAAGTCTACTCACACACTAAGTACCCCGGTGAAAAACTGGCGGAGTGAACTATCCATACGCTCGCCGCGGCAACATTGTCAAATGCTGGACCGTCAGTGAAGATAAAAAAGTTGGAGACCATTGCATTGCATTGCAGCATTTGAGTTTAAAACGTGAATTGATTGTGAAAAGTTGTGCATTTTTGGAATTGGCCAGCCACTTAAAACGAGAAGCACCGGATATGAGTTTTGCTCTTGTTAGAGCTAATCAGTGATGCCTATCTCAAGAGCGAAACTAGAGTTTGGTGCTTTTCGTTTAAAGTGGCTTAGTTTTTTATATTTAAAATACCTGATGTTAATTAATATATCCTATAATTACTTTCCAAAATAGATCAAACTTGCCAAGGATCAAGGTCCCAATTAAGTTTTTTGTTGGCTAGTGTCATTTACGGGGATCTTTCCGACACAACAAATTATCACTTGCGTATTTATTAACGTTTGCAATTATTAAAAGTACAAAAAATAGTTAAAATTAACTGAAGACATCACATGCACGATCAGAGTACAACTAGAGGTACAAATAAGCTTTCTGCATCAATCTTTCAAATAATATACAGCAACATGTGCAAATAAAAAGCTACATCATTTCTACATGCAACACATAAAAATTACAAAACCTATAATTATTGGAAACAGTACATTTACACAATTAAATTTGATTGGTGTACATTTTATGCAGACATACTACCTTACTAATAAAAATAAAATTTAATATTCAACAAACTTACATCCATTACAGATCTTCTAAAGTAAACAGTATGATGACAACTGATATCAATGCTCATTTACTATTATACCACGCTTCTACTGCAGACAAACAAGAATTGATATAAAAAATATCTTATAAAACAACACCATAAATCTACCTCCCAATCAAACACAGCTTCCCACTTCGCCAAACATCACACTAGTTGTAGAAAAATTACATGATAGCACGAGCTGGAAGACTATTCTCACATCCGATCCCTTAGTTTTACTCACCATCTTCAGCATACATCATAAGACCAAAGTATCATTCTCTTACTTCCATAAAACAAAAATATCAAAAAACTATCTGAACGTCATTTACATAACATGTCAAGGACCTCATTATACACACAAATGTACATGAAACAAACAAACACACTATTAAAACAATACTGGTTGCTAATTCACTCCTTAAGGCCCGTTTCCACTACAAGCGTGGAAAAAAGCATTCTTTGTTTGTTTATTGCTTTTTTTTTGCGCTCGCTTCAATTTTAACCGCTCGCTTCAATCGAAGATCAATAAAAGAGACAAAGAATGCTCTTTTCCACGCTCGTAGTGGAAACGGGCCTTTACTCCTAAAATAAACTCATTCTTGTATATTCATAAACTTACTGTATGCAACCCAAACTGCAATGGAATTTTAATGTTTATATACGACACATACCATACCACCAGTCTGCGAAAAAACTCCCCAAGCAATAAAAGCGTATTAAAGAATAGAAATCTAGGTTGGCTTTATTAGAGTTATCGTCCAAGACCAGCTTAGCAAAAAAAGGCAATACAGCAAATTTGATTAATCAAATCAATCTTTAAAGTTTAAAGAATAATATAATTGCTTTATAATCTTTAAAATCCATATTCGGATTTAAGCGTTGAAGCTGTAAAAGTGAATCATAAATAAAAGTATGAAAAGGCAAAGGGTAGTTTAGGTTTCTAGATAGTTTTATTTCAGAATAAACTCTACTAGAAATACTACGGCAAATTGGTTAGACCACAAAACATGCAAATATCTCACACATAACCAAACAACTCCATAAGTTCGATCTCAAAAACGCTAAGATAAATGAGAATATTGTAACGTTTTGGAATGTGCGCAATTGTTTATAATCAACAATTAACTTTTTGACTTCAAAACCGCAAGCAGATTTTCCACCTACTCCACATTGGTAGACAAGAGCAGTTGTTTTCACAACCTACGTCGTTTGGCGTGCGCCAATCTAATTTATCTCCTTTTGCTTTGATCAGCCGTAGAAAATGATTTGGCGCGTCAAATGGTTAAAAAAAGAAACTTTTCAGCGTACGCCAAACATGATCGGTAGTGGAAACAAGCCATGATTACTAAAAATTGAATTAAAGACAATTTGCTTCATCGAGTAGAAATGAAATATAAATCTGATAAAATTTCATTTTTTGATTAAATAAAAAAAATAACAGTTAAGAAAAAAGTTTTAAAAATTAAAAACAGAAATAAATAAAGAATCAGTTTATAACAGCACCAAATTTCGGAATAAGTGTAAAGCCACTTTGGGGAAATTAAAGCGCAAAACAGAAAACCCGATGTTTTGAAAGAACAACTAGGAAGGCGATTGCATACAAGTTTAAAAAACAGTTTTGCATTGTTCGACAAACAAGAGCTACAAGAAAACGCTAATTTCTACAAAATTTAGGGCATATTTATGCAAAGTCTAGTTCACTACACAGTAAATAAAAACACTTTAATACAAACTCTGATGCATTACCATAGAAGATTTGTATCAGCATACATCATTAGGCAACTTGAGACAGTTAGGTATAACAGACATACTAAAATCAATACAGAATTTAAGATTAAAAACTAATCTACACAAGATCCTCGAGCTATGATCCAAGATTTTTGTAGTTAGAGATTTGCTTCATTCAAAGCGGATTTCACTGCTTTTTCGAGAACTTCAACAGCGCTGTCCAAATCAGATTGCGACATTTCAATTGTTACTGCAACTCGAATACTAACGGGCCAATTACATATCGCTTCGTTCTGATGCAGGCGACTGGCGATGGTAAAACAGATTCCGCCTTCAACCGACTGAAACGAGATTAGAAATAAAACCTTATAAAGGTTCTGGCAGACCAAACTTACTTTATTAACGATCGATTTTATAAAACGTTGGTCTGCTTCGGGTGAAACTGGATTTGATCTTAAAATATGAAAAACAGGAGATTCCGGGTATCCAGTTATTCTGATTCCTTCGATCCTAGTTTTGACACATAAGTATAACAAAAAGTATACAAGTAATAAAATCATTTAAAATCTTACTTTTTTATCTTGTTTTGCAAATAAAATGCTTTCTCATGCAGTTGAGAAAAGGTTTCTAAAATACAGACAAATATGAAAACCAATTCAATCAATTCGTCAAAAATTAAGATTGTTGTAGGTTGGTTAACACAGTCGTTTTTTTACCGACAGCTTGTCATACGAGGTCTTGTCATGCTTAGCAAAAACTTTGCTAGAAAAATGTTTTTGTGGCATTCATCGGGAAGTAGTTGTACTTTTGGTAATAGCATTTTATGTCTTAATAAAACCTTGTTTGTCCTCCAGTGGCATTGGAAATACTTTTTTGCAGGAGAGTAACTTTAATAAACTAACGTCTGGCACGTGAAGCCAGAGTATATAAATACGTATATGTAAAAAGAAGACTTTTTGTCTTCACTTGTTTTTTTCCTTTTAATTGAAGTGGGGACTAAAAAAATGAACATAATTAAAACAGGTTTTAAGGTCTACGGAGGCAAAAGTAAGCCTCTTTTGCAGCGGCTGCGGGCCGTATTTCGTCCACCCTACTATAATTTAAATAAAATTAATTGCAGATTAAAAATAACTAAAACTTATCAACTGTTACTCAAACTAATTAACTGATCGTAGCAGCATATTTTCAACAGCAGCAAAACGGTTTTTGCAAGGAAGTTGCAAGAAGGAACTAGGTTATTTGGACCAGTGCAAGTGAAGCGAAGTTAAGTAAAATTAATAAAGTGTAAGCTGGTTAATTTGGATTAGCTAATTTTTAAAATATTAATAATGTTCTTGATTTTAAGATGTTTTTTCGTCATAATTATCAGCACTAAAATTTTAGTATTGTCACGATAAGACCACTCAAGTTCTTTTGTGTTGTTTAATGTTGTAGACCTGGGCTTCTCAAAATTTTTTGTTCTGCGACCCCATTTAAAACCTGCGGCAAATTTTGGGACTTTTTCGAAATTCGCGGGGCATTTAGACGAGATTTTGTGATTTTTGTTCCCAAAGTTAGGTGTTTTCTAAAAAAAAAGTTTTTACTCAGAATCAAGCTTCGATTTGTTGATTTTTGTTCCCAAATTCTCTGACTTGTCGATTACATGTGCAATAACCATAATTCTTTTAAAAAGTTTCGCGGCACAAAAGCAAAAAAAACAAATTCCTTCACAACTTTAAAAATTTTTTACTCACAGTTTGCGAAGCCCTGTTGTAGACAACATCCCACAACAATTGGCCAGAAGAAATATGAATAAAAACAAAGTCATGGCACCACGTATTAATAACGTTAAGCTTTTTACTCATAGATATTTTCCAATGTTAATTTTTTACATTGGTGTGAGAATGTAAGGTATCAAGTCCCTTAATAGCAAACTCATCATGGTCAGAAACATACGGTATTTTATGCAACTTTTTAATTAATATAATTTCTGCAAGAAATAAATTTTCTTTGACCACATTGTTGCGATACTCAGGAGAACTAAATTCATAAATTTTTATTTTTGAACGTTTTTGGCTTCTTAAGCCTTTTCCAAGAAAAACTTAAACTTAAATGAAATTAACAATGCGTGAAAACAAACAAAACCAACTATATCGAGTTTGGGACCGATGACGCTATAGAGCACCATCTCTGGCATTGTGCATCGCGCAAGCCGAACCCGAGCTCACTGCCTGACCATGGTTTCGAGTTTTAGACTCTCATCAGTTTTAGTCCGCTTACTCAGGTTTAGTCACAGAGCTAGTCATATAAGAAAAGGTAAACATTGTGCATCACGCACGCCGATGACGTTATATTTATCTTTTCTTATATCAGGATTGCGGTTTTTACAAGTAATGCTTCGGGTATTTTCATGTGAAATTCCGACTTATACTTTTTTGTTATTTTAAAGGAGTTTAAATTTAATTAGATAGAACAAACATTGCAACAGATTATGTGGTTTTTTATTCCGCTTGATACTTGAGAGTTGAAGTCCAAATGCTCTCTAGCTCTATTACTCAAATGTCGGGGAAGTGGGCAGCTGTGTTTGATTGGGAGGTAGATGTGTTGTGTATTTGTGTTTGACATGATCAAAGTTAAGGGAAGCGTGGTATAATAGTAATGAGCATGCTCAAATTTTTAATTAATTCAACTAATTGAAAAGTAATTACTAAACGCGAGTTTTGCGAAAAACTGTTGACTACTATTTACTACTAACTTCAAGCTAACAAACTTTATAGCCCTATCCCTAAACATCGTCTTTTATTCGTTTTCAACAACCAGATCCTGATAAAGTTTTTTTTATTTTTTTTTCATGACTGCAGCAATAACTGTAAACAGGGGATTATATTAGTGTTTGGTGTAACCTAAAAAAGCTTTAAGTCAAATAAAAAATCTTTTTTTTTCAATTGTTTAGAAGGATTCTTTTTGTTTTGTCTCTATATTTATCCTTCTGACTCGGAAGAAAGCGTCGGAGGCGCTATACAAAGAGCAAGCAATTACCAAGACGTGCTTTTGGAAATGCCAAGATGATGCTGTCCGATTGAAATTTTTTATTTCTTTTAAAGATATAGGGTGTCCATAAAGTCCTGCACACATTTAAAATTTTAATATCTCAAGAACCGCATAAGGTAGAAACTTTAAATTTTCGACAGTGAATTATACTATACCACCATAAAGTTTTTTTGTTATTTTTTACAGGTTATTTTATTATTAAAATAAGCAAGAATAAGTCATTTTTAATAAAGGCGTAAGTTTGCGACAAAGTATGAAACATGTTGACCATTCAACAAAAAGCACAATGTGTTCTTTGGTACCATAAATTGAAATCACCAACTGGAGTCCAACGTAAATTTAGAAATGAGTTTGGACAAGACCCTTTTTACACTAACAGCATTAAGAGATGGTTTAAAAATTTTATGGAAACCGGCAGCATTTTGGACCGCAAAAGATCGGGTAGGCCAAGCATTGATGAAGAGACTGTTGATGCTGTGCGTGTAGCATTTCATCGCAGCCCAAGAAAATCAATTCGTGTTGCATCAAATGAACTTGCTATTCCTCGAAGCACAGTTCAACAACCTAACATTTTCCAAGACAGTCATTATTATCATTAAAATGAATTTCTACCTTGAGTAATTTTGGGTTTGTTATTGATTTGGTCATAACTTATAACGCAAACATTTTTTCTTTTACGAATTATAGTACGAATTTTGACATTAGATTAAAAAGATAAAACATCGGTACAATCAATAAATGATATTGCACTCAAGCAAAGCACAATATATACTCTATTCGAATGCTTTTTGATCTAGTTTACGTAAATATTCGATACCGTCCGCAGCGTAATCTAAAAGGACGAAAGCCCTTTGATAGTTTTCGATTACCTTAAAATTTTACTTCTAAAATGAATCGATTTTTTGCTTATTTTTATTACATGCTCAGTGCAACAAAGAAAAGTAGGCTATTCTATTTGAAGTTATTTTTAACATAAACTTTCAGGGAGAGAAAATGAACGCAGAATTATCTAGATATTGTAACTGTACAGCAGTGGCGTGCAGTCAGGGTATGCAAGTCATGCGTTGCATGACCAAATTTTTATGGATTGCATGACAAACTTTGAGGCATACACTCTTTAATTTAATGGGAAATAGTATTAATTTGGAATGAAATTAAAAAAATTTGAGGCTGATTCGAGGCAAAGACTTTTTTTTAGGAAATGCTACAATTTTAGGACGAAAAGCATAAAAGTGGAGAGTAATTGAGAGGGAAGACTTTTTTTTTTATAGAATCACTGCTTTCGAGGACAAAAAATGTATTACTTGGAAATGATTTCAAGTGATGCCCCCCCCTTTTTTTTTAGAGATCTCTGCATTTTTAGG
The DNA here is from genome assembly GCA_963680785.1 of Diplosoma virens. Lineage (NCBI taxonomy): Eukaryota > Metazoa > Chordata > Ascidiacea > Aplousobranchia > Didemnidae > Diplosoma > Diplosoma virens. The sequence goes on along the minus strand of OY796880.1, from coordinate 20,111,556 downwards.
ATGGAAAGTGCATTACTTCAAACAATTTCAAGTGATGGCCTTTTTTTTTTAGAGATCACCTTGAATCTAGGACAAAAATTGGTCTTGAACACCATGATATTAGGACTAAAAATTAGAATCTCACAGAGAATTTTTTTCCTACGAGTAAAATATTGCATGTCTTACTCATTGACTACCCATAAAATACCTGATTGCATGACCTGATTTTGGCATGTCAATTGCATGACCAGTCTCAGAGGTCACCACACAGCACTGCTGTAAAGAATGTCATATATAAAAATGAAATAGTGATTCACGCTAAGTCATTTATGCAAAATTTTAATATCGGTATGTAATGCTGTAAAATAATTTCCATTGCTTGTTCTTATTGCAAACAAAAATATAGGAAAAAAAGGGGAGCAGGGGTCTTTTAACTCTGCTACATTTGTGGTGTCATCTGCTTGAATAAAAAAAGTCAAATAACCTCTGTTAATGCGTTTTCCATTAAGTTCAATATTAACACTTAACAATGATTGAGTTATTTTTTTGTGTTAATTAGAATTTTATCAGTTAAATTCATTTTGAGTAACCTCTTTTTATTCTGCTAAAATTGTACAAAAATTGGGAGTTTGAGTTAAGTTTCAAGAACACAGATATTGAATATGTATGTAACGGTCAAATAACATAGACTGACGCTGTGGTATAAAAAATGATACAAGTAATTACATAAAGTAATTATATAAAATAAAACCTTTCCTCAATTTAATCAAAACAAAACCTGAAATTTAAACCAATAAGTTAAAACAACATTTTTTAACCACTTTCAAGTTTTGTTTTTTTCTAATGATGAGAATGAGAATATAATTGAGAATGATTGAAAGAAATAAGCCAAAATAAGCTTCATACACAATATTCTTTTTCAAAATTTAAAATATTTAGTGATTTTTATCATATTTTCTTTTTATTTATCCTTTTGACTCGTAGAAAAATGTTGAAAGCGTTATACATAGGGCGACCTTCAAACGATAACGTACCTGCTTATTCACTGCTATATATGCGGGCCCACTAGCAACCAAAAGATCTTGCAGACAATTGCTTTCAGAGATCAAGACATTACAGTGGATTGGAATTTTTAATTTTACTTTTTTAGTTTTTATTTGAGAAGTAATTAAAATGCTGGTCCACCCAAACTACCCTACTAGCCTGAGTAAGTTAAGCCTAAATGAAAAGTAATAAAGTGGCAATTGGCTATGAAGTGCGTAAAAAGTTCCTGAACTTGACCCAACTTAAAACTAACTAGTAACTAGTAGCGGAAAGACGGGGACACCACTTTTTTACCAATACAAAATCTTAAAAACACAAGATTTGTACTATTTTGAAATTGCCAAAATTATGCACCAATACTCCAACAAAAACCTTTCAAACTGTTTTAAATCCTTCTTTACCCAAACCAGTTCAATTCATAATCGCTCTACTAGATCCAATATTCAAAACAATTTATATCTACCTCACTTCTCATCGTCTCGATGTCAAAGATCAATTAAGTTTCAAGAAACCAAAATCTGGAACTCCATCCCTCCTCATATTCGAAATCAATCATTTACTATATTTAAACGTAATATCAAAATCCAGTTACTAAATTCCTATATATGAATCAGAAAGTTATCTGGCCCCAGATCGACATGCCTTAATATAATAATCTTTGAAATTGTATAATTCCACTACAATTTCTGGGTGACTGCTTGACTGGAAGACCTTTATCAGTTACTTTGCAGTCTCCTGTTGAGTTTGCTTTTTTTACTGTAGTTGTATATAATCTGTGTTGTACTATTTAGATATATTTTTGCGTTTATTTTTTATGTATTACCTTTATAGTAAGTAATCATCTCCGACAAATAAACTACTTCTGTCTGTGTTAATTTTTTGTCCCAGAACATAGTGAATTCTAAAAAAAAGATCTTCATTTTGAATCTGTCTCTGATTTTCTCCAAGGGGTTTCCAATGGTGGGGCCATGGCACAATGTTCCTCCAAAATACGCTACTGAGTACAAAGTAAAAAGAATGCAAAAAAATGGCAGCAATAGGCATCTGACGAAACATAACTATCACAAAAGATCTACTTGTTGCCCCCTAAAATTGCTTTGCCCAGAAATCTTGTTGAGAAACCCTAACCTTCAAATTGGCAAAAAATTATAAAAAATAAAAACAAACTGTCTTCTTACTGATGGCCTCTGCTTTCTATGAATCTAATTTAGAGTAACAAAGAGATTGTTTAATCGCAGAAACACACAAAAGAAAATCTTTTATTTTATCAACTGTCAGTTTGATCAAGTGTCGTTTCAATAAAATGTTGTTTTGATCAAGTGTCATTCAATCAAGTGTCTTTGATTAAGTGTCATTTGATCAACTGTCATAGAACCATGTTGTTGACCCTCCTCCTCGGATATCTTGGAGTAGCCATTTTTTAACCCATTAAAGAAGCCAATTTAGATTCTCACTCTTGAATTACCTCAGGTGATTTTCAAGACTTTTTCCACAGACTAGTGGTGTTGTGTTGGTACTTGACAATAGTTAAAGAGGTTATTAGTTTCATGTGTGTGTGACAAGCATAGTGGGCGTTGTGGAATGTAAGTTTCGGGGTTTACTGCATGTAGGTAACTTTGCAAGAGGTTTTGCATATTCCGAAATGCCACAAGTGATAGCTTTGAATGTAAAGACGATTAGTTCCTTTTGTTTACCCTGTATGGTAGAAGTAAGTGCTTTCAGAATGTTATGCGTTTGTTTTGCTTTGGTCATGGTGACGTTTATATGTTGTAGAAATGTCAGTTTTATGTCAAAAGTGATTCCTAAAATTTTTGGGTGTTTTGTTGTTGGTAGTGTTTGGTTGTTTAATTTAGGTGATAGAGTTGTGCCATATTCAGCTGGATCTGGTGTAAAAAGTGTAGTGGTAGTTTTGTTTGTGTTTATATGAAGGTTATTAGTGGTAGCCCATTTATTGATTTTGTGAAAGTAAGATAGAATGAGTTGTTCGTCCTTAACAGTGTTTAGTGTGAGATGCAGTGATTGCTATGTCATCAGCATATGTTGTGATTTGTATGTCTTTTGGGGGGAGTGGAATGTCAGAGGTGTAAATGTTGAATAACGTTGGAGGCCGAGCTTCACCTTGTGGTACTCCAGTGTTGACTCATTTGAGTTTTGAGGATGTGCCTTTGTATTGAATGCATATTTGTTGTCCTTAAATGCAATTTGCTATGAACTTGAAGATGATGTTTAGAATGTTTGTTAGTATTAGTTTGTGTATGTTCACTGTATCAAATGCCTTGCTCATGTCCAAAGCTACAGTGCATTGTTGAGGCCTTGGATTGTTGAAGCCTCTAGTGATTAAGAAGATCTTGTGCAAAGCAGTATGTGTTGCATGTTTCCAGAGTGTGGAGAGCTATAGATGAGTCTTTTCTCATCACATAAAGCAAGAACTCCACCCAATAGAGATTAAACAGGAAACAGAAATGAGCCAATTTGTAGTCACTGGTCTGAGTTTAAAAAGTTTTTTTTTTAGAAATTGAAAAATTTTTAGCTGATTTAAGGTCGTTTTTTCATGTAGAATTCAAATATGTCATCAGTTTTTTCCAATCAGGTAACTAATTTTGCTGTACTGTAGTATTTTTAATTTTTTAAATTTACGCTAAAACAACTATCTAGTATAACTTATTATAGTGTCTTTAAATTTCTATTGCTTTCTCAGAAACATTTAATGATTAATTAAATAAAATGTAATTTTGGCCAAAAAAAAGAGTGTTTTAAACTTCCCTTTATGCTACAGAACAGGGATATCTCTTCTGAAACACCAATAATAGTCAGCTAACATATCAATGATCTTGATATCTTTCTTCCATCAAATAAATATCTTGATGAAAATGTTCAGTTTGCTCTTAACTGTAATTACCACAGTTTTCTGGAAAGTAATCCAGATGAGAATTTAAGAAAAGCATTTTAATTGACTTTCATGCACCCAAAACGTGAAAGTTGTACATTGACACATCAACCATATCTTCATAGTTTGGGTTATGTTTTTTCCCAAAAATTTTGTGGTAACATTTTAAAAAGATTTCAATACTTTTTTTCTGCTTTAGTTAACATTTGATCAAAAGATATCCTATTTGGAACCCAATAAACATACCTGCTCTAATTTTAACATTGCTCAAAGCCAGAAATTTAAAGGAAAAAGATTTAAAATATAGGTTGTCTTATTTTAGACTTTAACAAAGTTTTTCATTAAACCAAGTTTAATATGTAAAGCAGAAAGTAAAACATTTTTTGGATCAACCTAAGATTGATCAGATGTTAAAGCATCTCTAGTTGGCCATCTTTTCTACAAATAATATCAATTATCAGCTTTGAAATCTTAAGACCTATAATAAAAAGCTGGGATATTTCGTATACCCTCCTTGAGGCCCAAGAAGAATAGATATCATTTTTGGATTACCACAATTCTTCCTGAATATTGTAATACAGGGCTTCAAGAAGATATTTCTTTTCTTAAAAGGATTCTTTAAGAACAACTGAATGAGCAATGGAAATTGGGACAATTTTATTGCCAAAGTGTAGAAGAACTGCCTTCATGCTTTTTAAAGAAGATTCCACAAACAATGCATTATATTCCATGCCTAAAGCTTTACAGTCCACAAACATCATCGCCATACTTGAGAGAGTGCTGTTCATCTCTTGTAAAATACTTTCTTAACTCTTCATCTCGATTTTTGTACCAATAAAATGTAGTTTTCAAGCTAATACGTTATGTTCATGGAGTCTAAATCTCAATAGTTGAGGTTATTCTTTTGACAAATACAAATCCATAGTGAAGTTATTTAGCTGAGCTTGAGTAAGAAGCTTTGGGTGCTTGTCATTTAATTGATTACAGGTAGGTTGATGCCAATGATTATTTTCATCTTCATCAGTGTCTGTGGTAGACAAAAACTCAAACTTACTGTAGATCAGTCTCTTGGGGGATTTACTGTGGGAATTCCTGGTCCATGTGAAACTTGCTTAATGGCAGATGAACATCTGGATACTTCACACAATAGTTGCTTTTCTCAATTTACACTTGTAAATGGAAATGTTGAAGTCAAACAATCATTTTAAACTAAACAAAAAACACATATGTTGAAACAAATCTTCAAGTTTGTCATGCAAAAATAGCAATCCACTACATGAACTTTTTCCCTCTCTGCATACCATTGGCACACCAAATGGAAGCTTTTTCATTTTTCTGTCATTCAACTTCTCAAGCTTTCCACGCATGTTTTGCAACAAATCTGAGGTGCAAATGGTTTATCTTGATTACCCAGTTTTATTTCAAAGTAGGTATGGTAACTTTTTTTACAAAGGGTTAGGATTAGTGCTTGGCAGTCAGGGAGTGTAACTTTTCCACAAATGCAGCAAAATCGGTCGTGGTCATTTTTGCATTTTGTCATTGTAAGGTATAAAATTTCGCATATATAATAAATGAACACATTAACAAATACTAATTTGACACAAATAACTGATTAATGTATTAAAAATGTACATTTACCTCCTAAATCTTAAATTCATAATGGGCTAAAATTATAATGTCATAAACCACCCGCCTAACGTTCGCATATGAAAAACAATGTTGCCAATACTTTTATTTCCTTAAATAAAAAGTAAAATTGCGTAAAAACTAGACCTGATACAGTTAACTGCTTGCATTTTTGAAATCAGCAGTAAAATTACACCAGAAACAATTAACAGTTTCTTAACCTCAAAAAATTCGCAAACCCGTAAATCAATTACCAGCGTTCAAGTACCTTGACGCATTTGGAGAGTATTTTACGAACTCTGTTAAGTACCTGAGCGCGGACCTTTTTAATCTGCGCGACACCCGAGGCAGCATGAAAAACGTTCTAGGTAACATATCATAAATTTGCAGTGTAACCTTACTGCGAGGGGTTTTTGTATAAGAGATTTCCTTCTCCTAGATTGCTTGCTTGCCACAACTTTTGAGCACAGTTTGCCCAGATTTGAAGTTGCAATCTTGTGAACTACATTTAGTCTGGTCTCTATCTGCAAACCTCTTTGGCATGGATATTTCTAACAGGAGAAATCAAATATCCAGCAGACACAGCTTTACAGATAACGGAGACACGAAAACTTTCCAACCACGGTAAGGTAGTAGTTCATAGGAAAGAATGCAATGTTTATCAAACAAACTATAGATCGATGTAAACAGACAGGTAGCTTTAATGACTGTCCTAGATCTGTTTGTTCGAGGTCTAAAACAACACAAAATCGATCCTTTAAAGCTGTGACCAAAAAATCCTCAAATTCCAAAAAGTCTCAAAAAATCCCAAAAAGTCAATGACACAAGTATCAAAAACAACTAAGCATAAGCTATGCGAAGATGACCTCAAATTATAATCATGTAAGCTCAAAAAGTGCGGCTGATTTTTAATGCAAAAAAACGAAAAAGGCTTAATAAATCGAAACAGTTGTTAATGAACACTAAAATGCTTGCTTCAAAATCTGATTTTTAGTGACAAGAAATTATTCAAGTAGCATTTAATTATCAAAAGGATGAAGTGCTATAATATTCACTTCAAAAAATTCCTCCAGGTCTAAAAAAAACCCAAAATGGTTCGTAAGTTAAGTAATGGTTTGGGCAACTTTGTCGACAGGAAAAGTCCCCATTGATTTTTGTTTCAAAAGAGGTTAAAATCAATAAAGAAGTCTACATAGACAAAATTTTAAAGAGTGGCTTCATCCCATGGGTAAGGAGATGTATAACAAATGCAAATTGAACATTTTATTAAGATGGAGCAACCTTGTATATGCCAATTTCTCTCAAAAGTGTTGTAGTGACGATTGTTCTCAATTTATTACAAAACAGGAATTACCCCAAAATTTTCCTGATTTAAATGGTTTAGACTATTGTATACGGTCTGTTTTTGAAAAAAGGCCTGTGCTACCACAGCAAAATTTATCAATATCTTAAAACAAAGATTAATAAAAGCATGGTCAGAAATTGATCAAAATATTTTGCGTGCTTCGATGGAAGATTTTTCTCACTAATTTAGGGCAGTTATCAAAGCAAAAGGAGGTCATTTTGTATAAATTATTGTTTTTTGCATTGTCATGATTAATTCAAATTGTTGTGAATGTACACATTTAAAAATAAATAGTTTTCAATGATTGTTTCTTTAACAGTATTCATGGACCACCCTGTATTAAAAACTTAACGAAAAAACGTATTAAAAAATAGGGCAAAACACCTGGACTTTTTTGGAGCACGTTCAAGCCTTCGATCGCAGCGCGAGCTAACAACGGCGGAAGTGACGCTGAAAAGACGTAACCGAGACCAGAAAGACGCTGATGATTGATAACAAACTTTCGCCCGCAACAAAAACCACCGGTGGATGCGAGCGAATATTCCAGAGAGGCCGAAATAAGATCAATCTTAGAGATCTGACAAGAAAAAAAATAAGTACATGAGGCAAAGATTTTAGACTTAATTCCTTTTATCGACTACAGTCAAACAACATAAACTGTAGCCCTCGGTCAGCATAGCTAAAATTAATTCTGGTTTCAATAAGCAACTACAGGTTCAAGTCCTGGTCAATACTGACACAATTTTTTATCATCACTTTAAGAGCTGTGCTGTCTGGGCACAATGTTGTTGTGTTCAGTGTTTTTTTTAAGGCGTTTTGAGGAACCGAAACGGTCTCCTAAAATTGTCCAGCGGTCTCTCAAAATCTGCTTCTACAATAGTGTATGCAAAGTTAAGTACGCTCAAGAACAATAGGAAAAAATTAGCGGTTTTTCAAAATTGCTTAGAAGTTCTTCAAGCCAAACCTTAAAAAAAACACTGGTTGTGTTGGTGGTAGTTTAACCGACCCATTCCTAAGGATGAGGGCGCGATTTAGCGAGAGCATCTGCTAAACTTTGCCAATAATAAGAGTGGCCAGATATTCATAGCAGGTGAACTACCTTTTAAATTTACAATTATGTATAAAATCAATTATCGATTTGACAAACACTTTCTTTGAAAAGAGTCAGACAGCAAATAGCAAAAGAATGCAAGATTTAGAAAAGCACTCTTAATAAATGCAAATTTTAAAGTATTAAAAAAATTGCTAAAAACTCAAGGCCATCTAAAACAAAAAGTTATCTAGACAATAAACAAGTATAATCAAAGTGCTGTCTTTTTTTTAGTCTTTAATTAAATTCCAGGCGGGAATTTCAAGACCAAAAAAGTGCCTTTGTTCTAAATTTTGCTCTGCCCAAAAAATTTCCGGCGCTCCCGGTTAGATATATGAATTTTTTAAAAACCGGCGGCAAGCATCGTGTCGATGGCTTGTGCAATCGCACTTCGCATGATTGCACAGTTAGTCGTGACATCACTAAAGTTAGACAAGACGAAAAAAAAAGTGCAAACATGGTATTTTATCAACAACGTTAATGCAAGGTTAATTTAAAAGAATTGGACAAGAACAAAAACAAACAAACAGGAATGTCGAAGTGTTCCGTGACACCGCGTCCGTGTCGACCCAGGACTCCGAACGATAAGGATTCCTCGACGAAAATTCGAACTTTGTACTTGAACTTGAGCTCGACGAGTCGCGGAAGGTTGCAAATGTTGCCAGTGTTGATGTAGAGCCCCTCCACCACCATAAACTTGCGAACCACCGCCGCTTTCTTTGGATCCTGAAAAAATCAGGAAGCTAAGCAGTATGTTGCCGATACTTCGACATAAAATCGGAATAAGAGTTGTTTAAAACAGAAACGACGTTAATCGCTTGAATAAAAGCAAAAAACTCGGCGTTGGCAAGGACGTAATATTTGCGCTACGGGTATTGCTTTTAAAATGATTAATCTACTTTATGATGACCATGATTGATCTACTTCACGACGCTGGTAAGATGACAATCGAGTTCAGGTGCGAGCAAATCTTAAAATTGATTGTAATTTGGCTAAAAAAATGTAACAACTTTGAATACCTACTTCTTAAAAAAAGAAATTTTAAATTTCTGTAATTTAAGTGTCAATTTTATTCTGAACACATTTAAACAAGCTTTTAATAAATGATTTTATTTTCAGCAAATTTAGTGAGTCAATATCGACATCGTCGTCGTTTGAAATTGCATCACTCCGGGTCAGTCACAAACAGGACTGGGGCCAAGAGTTTACTCTTTTACCATCCCAGACTTCGGAACTGCCGGATCAGAAGCTGGCAGTGATGGTGTTGAGCCAACATCGAGTTTCGTCATCTAAAATCGTCAAAGCTTCGGCTCCATGTGGTGCCCGATACATGGAACACGCTAGTAAAGCGTGGTCTGCAGTTTGTTCAGTGGCGCCGCACTCGCAATTTGGTGAAGGATTAAGACCCCATATGTGCATGGACGAATGGAATCATTCAACAACAGTCCACAGACAATTGAGCTTAACTAAAGTTGTTCGGGCTAAGCTCAATCCAACAGGGCTGGTACTGGTTGTGGGTAAGAAATCACGGAGCTTGGATGTACTCCCACAATACTTCGTGTTGCATCTGTAATTCGGCCACTCAAACGCGCGGATGCCTAATCCAGCAATGCTGTTCAATAGATTCCAAGCAGCTGGCTTAAAGGGGCGTCTGAATCTTCTCTCTCTTGGCAAGACCATGATAATATAGTCAAGGTCCAGGGACCCACGGTGAGCCAAAAAAGTCTGTCCTAGTCAGCGAAGCTCAGTTGTCGGGATGCCAGAAAGCATGGGTAGGTGGTCCGTTGTAGTGAGATGTAGGCATCCAGTGACTATGCGCAAGGCATCATTCAAGACACTGTCTATGAGGCAAGAGTAAGCGCTGCAACACCAGGCTGGTGTGCAGTACTCAGCTGTTGAGTAGATCAGAGATAGGGCAGCTGTGAACAATGTTTCGGCACCAACATCCCATCATGAGCCTATAAGTCGTCTCAGCAGTGTGATGGGCAAAGATAGTTTTTGTACAATGCCAATAGATGGTGACGGAACGTGAGCGATCAGTCAAGTTTAAACCCAAGATAAATAAGGGTTGGACAGAACGGCAAACGTCTATTGCTATTGTAAAATTTTAGCTCACGTTTGGCCTTTTGTTTAAATTAAAAGCTGCTGCTACCATCTTAGTGTGACTGAGCTTCAATCTCCAAGTCTGGAGATACGCTGATAGTATAGTCATGTCTTGACTTAAAAGTCCTTTCCAGGTCCTTCCAGTTTCCAGAAGGATGTACTGTAATTATGCTAGATCTAGATCAGCTGCAAAAGTAAAGTTTTTGGAAATCGTGGAAGACAGATCGTACATATAGATGTTGAAAAGAAGGGGAGCCAAGACCGATCCCTGAAGAACGCTGTTTTTCAGATGGTGTAACCTGATTTGCTTGCTGTCACTGGTAGTAAGGGTAAAACTTTAGTTTTGGACAACTCCATGACATTCTAATCATGTACAGTACTTATCCAGCAGAAACCTCAGCAGCTTGAGGTAAGGCCACAGTGCCAGATAGTCTGATATGCCGCTGTCACATCGAGAAATACGATGCCGGCTATCTGACTATACATTATTTAATGTGGATTTCTGGTACTTTCTCCTGCATACGAATAGAGGTTCAGGAGGTAATTGTAGGTTAGAAGTAAGGTTATGGAAACTAGAAAAAGATCTTCATTATCCTTTCTTGAAACGTGTACGAGGATTATGATGAGCGAGAAAAAGAAGTTAGTCTGAGAGCATGTTTAAAGAGAAAGATTGATGATTGAGGGTGACACAAAGTGTTGTACCTAGGTGTAGCAGGGGAATAGGGGTTGACAATAGACAGCCTGTAATAATTCTACAGGAGGATCTGGGGATTTTCTCCAAAGAGGTGATATGGGTCAAGGGTGAGAAAGAAAATCAGCACGAAGAAGCATAGGTAAGAATGGGGTGAATAAAGGCTTTATATCGTGTGTAGAAAAAGTTTTTAGAGGGGCCCCATGAGGCAGAGACAATAGAACGGAAGGCACAGAATCGCCTGTGAAACTTCTTCTGTAAAGATAGAGCATGGTATTTAAAAGGAAGGATTCGATCAAAGGTTACACCGAGAAAGGTCGGATTTGGATTGAAGTTAAGTGGGATGTTGAGAATTGACAAAAAGGGGTTTAAGACGGGATTGATAGGGGTGTAAACAAAAGAAGATGATTCACATTTTAGAGGGTTAAGAGTTAGATCCCACTTAGAGGACTATTCCACCAGTCTGTTAAGGCAGCCTGGACAGCGGCGCATGCTCAACGTTTGGGGAAGAGGCCCAAATAGCGAGATCGTCGGCATAGAGGGAGACTTCAATGAATGAAGAAAGAGAGGCAGGGAGATCATTGATAAAATGAGAGAAAAAGGACTGGTCCAAGAACTGAACCCTGGGGAACACCTCTGCAAAGATGGAAAAGACGACATTAAGAATTATAAATTCGGATTTTCGAACGGCGATCTGAGAGATAAGATTGTATCCATTTGACAAAGCAAAGTGGAAGACCAAAAGAGAGGAGTTTAGAAAGAAAAGCAGAATGTCAAACTGAGTCAAAAGCTTTCGCAAAATCCACAGTGGCGAGAACGGTACGTGCGTCTGTTTAGATTGAGGAAAAGAATCTGTGATTAACTGTGAGAGGAGGAGAACCTCATCTACAGCTAATCTATCAGGTCAAAAACCAATTTGCACGGGTGAGAGAATATTGTTGTATTCTAGAAAATAGGTAAGTCGTACGAGAACCATTCTTTCCAAGAGTATGGAAATGTAGGAAGTGAGAGGGATGGGGTGATAAAAGGAGGGTGAGTCACAGGGTTTGCCTGATTTAAGAATTGGGATTATAGTCGATTGTTTCCAGGCAGATGGGAATGTGTATGTGGATCAAGACAGGTTAAAAATATGCAAGAGGAATTATAGACCAGATTGAGGAAGATGGGTTAAAAGTGAGTAGGTGATTTGATCAGGGCCCGATAAAGTTGAGTTTGAAAGTTGGGAGATAGCTGAGGAAAGTTCCAGAGAAGTGAAAGTTGAGCAGAAAGTGGGGTGGAGAAGGTTACAGTGAGCGAATCTAATTTCATTCATATAGCTTTTTTTGGAACTTCAAAAAGATTTTGGGGTTTGGGTAGAGAAGTGGGATTGTAGATGCAGTTTGCACAGTCTACAGGGGTATGATAGTTTGGGAAGTTGGGGAGATCAAATGAAGGTAAAGAAGAAGAGGAACCTGAGATGGAGCAGAGTATAGAGAAGACTTCACTGGGAGGGGTTTAGGAGAGGATAGAGCAAATTTTCTGCCATGACTCAGTTTTAGTCTTTGAAATCACAGTTGAGGTATACCATGAGATCAGTGATGGATATTCAAAGTTAGGGGCCCAAGGCAAGGATTTCCAAAAATTGGTGTTCTCTAAAAATACTCTTAAAAAAAAAGTCTTCACTTCGATTGGATCTTTAATTTTGCTATTTTCTCCCAAAATCATAGTGCTCTGTAAAAAAAAAGGTCTTTACTTCGATTTAATCTCATATTTTGCTATTTTTCTCCCAAAATCACGGTACTCTCTAAAAAAACATCTACAGCAAAATCAAACTATATGCGGCATTTTCAAGGGGGACCCCTAAAAAAAGGGGGGGCCTGAAGCAACTGCCTCATTTGCCTCACCCAATATCCACCACTGCTTGAGATAGAGATGAAGTTCTGGCGGTCCTCTTCAGAACAGTGCACTCTTCAAATGCCTTACAGCATTTTGCAACAGCTTCTGCAATTTCAGGAAACCACCAGGCTTTAGCATGGCAGTGGATGTTACCGAAAGGAATGGCAAAAGTGGCAACATCATTACGGTTTTTGGGTGGCTTTGTGGTGGCGGTGTGGTTGAGTTCTGTAAGAGACAGTGAAAACTTGAAGAAGGGCAGTTGGTGTCGATATAAGAGAGGTATTCGTCCCAGCGGGCTTTATTGTAATTAAAAGAGGAAGAGCAAGAGGTTGAATTAGTTATAGGGGAGGTAGGAACAGTAATAGAAATAGGGAGATGATCGGAGCCTAGGTCTGGAAAGATTTGCCATGTACATTTAAAGGCTATGAGGGCAGGAACAAGAGAGAGATTAAAAAAAGTGCGGTTTTAAGTGGGGCAGTGTAGTAAGGTGGGATGATCAGGGTTGTTGAGGGGTAATAACAAATCTTTGCTTAATTCAGGCATGTGCAATCATTTTTACTGGTGAGCCAAAAAAAATATTGTATAAATTGATGCGGGCCGCAACAATTTTTTTCGAAGGTACTGTATGATCAATGTTGAAGCTAGCTTATATATTGGTTAAGAAAATCGAACAATTCAATGAAAAATATATTTTTTTGATAGAAGCTAAAAAAAAAAATACCATCAACCATACTTAATCAAACGTTAATGTGATTTTTGTTGTTGCACGTCTTTGCAAACATTCGCAATATTCACTTTCACAAAAATACAAGAAATTCGAAGTTGACTTTTTAAATGCTGATCGGATAACTGGGCTCCTTGCTTTCTTTTGCAATATTTTATTTTTGAAAAAATTGCTTGCAGCAATAGGTGCTTCCAAACAGTGAACTAGTTTTCAAGGCATGTTCAACAAGATTCGGACACTTGTCATTGGTAACTCCACGTATAAAAACAGCCAACTGAGCTGTGTCGCTGATATCTGTGCTCTCATCCAATGCTAAGCTGTAATTTGAAAATTTGCTTATGTTCTCAGTTAAAGCATCTTCAAGATGATTTGACAAAGCATCAATCCTACGTGCAACAATGAACCTCGACAAACTGGTCTGTTCAATCAATAGTTTTTTTCAGGGCATGCCAGTTCCGCAAATATTATCAAACAATGCTTGATAAATTCACCATCACTGAAAGGCTTTCTCTGCTATGGCTTTGCTAATTTTAAAGGTTAGTTCAGTGGCAAGTTGAGAGTCATCTTTATAAGCCAATATCATTTTTTGCTGGCCCTGAAACGACTTTTCAATTTATTGGCTTTATCTATTTGTAATTGCCCCAAAATGACATCGTACTTTTTTGCATGAATCAATGTGTATAATTCTTCTTAATTAGTGAAATGTAATCAGCAATGTATGTTTATCTTTCACCTTGCACATCTATTTCGCTCTCGATTGTATTTTCTAATAAAGGCGAGTTTGTTTGTTTTATTGACGCTCAAATCCACTCATTTTTTCGAAAAAACATGAGTGGATTTGAGCGTCAATAAAACAAACAAAGATCACGCTGAAAGAAAAAAGTACTGTAAACGGCTGAAAACGCGCCTTAATTCGTAGAGCTGATGTTAGATCATAAACTATAGTCGAATATAGTATTATCTCCCATTCTATCAATATTAAATCATAAAACTTTATAATATACTAACTTCTTGATAAATCAGTGTAGTTTAAACAATAAGTAGGCCCTACTCTATGTCTCTATTATTCATAACTATTTTTCAGTTTGCTTTGTTGTCAGGTAGGATTTAATTAGGATACTTGCTATAATAAGAAGTTTACAAAAAATCTACGCCTAAATGTCCTTAACCAATTGTTTAACTTATTTCTATTACTTTTTTCATTTCAATATTCATTTCATTTGTGATAGATTGAAATTACCTTAATTAAATCAAATATATGCTGCTATTGCAACATGGCTTTTTAGCAGCCAGTTAGTTATTCGTTCAATAAAACTAGATTAAGGGGAATTGGTGTTATGATGTCACAAAAGGAACTTGAAAAAAAGGGCAAAACAAAGTAATCTAAAGTAGTTTTTGATTTGCTTCCGTTTTTCGACTTGACTCAGCAAAGCGCAAGGCTCCTCAAAATTCTAAAGATTACGGTTTAGGCTCGGTTAAGGTTCCAGCAAAATGCCCCCAAAACCGGTTTATAAGGTTTGGTTCGACTCCCTGCTTTTATTTTTTTTCTGAGTATTACACGGGCCGCGAGTTGCACATGTCTGGCTTAATTGGCCCTTGGGGCTGTGAGAATCCCAGGATAAGTGATGGCAGTTAAAATCTCCTAAAATAAAGATTGTAGGAGACGAGGGTATTAGGACGAGAGCCAGAAGAGCTAATAGGTGGGACATAAAGATTGAAAAGCTGAATAAGTAAGGTCCCTTATTATTTTAACTGTGATAGCTAAATAATCGGAGTAAGAATGAAGCGAGAAAAGGTGTTGGGTGAGAGAGGGGAGTAGGTTAGACCGTTTTTGACAAGTATAAGGACACCACCTCCTAGGTTTCTCGTAGAGTTGGTGGTTCCTCTCCTCGCCGCTGAGCGGTCCTTTCGGAGGGTTTTATAGCAAGGGACAAGGATAGTGGAGACAGAAGAAAGGTGTGACTCCTGCACAAAGATGGGGTAATACTGATTCAGAGAAAGAAATTGAATGAGTTCAGTACGACGTCGGCGAATTCTGCACTGTTATCGCCGTAATTACAATCAAGGTGGCGACAGTTGAAATCGCCGGCATAAAGACGGGGGTGAGGAAACATTGGAAGATCTAGGGATCACAGCCGTGTTGATGGAGGTTTGTAATTTACTATTTTATAACCATCAACATCCATGAACAACCACTCAATCTCCGATTTCAATAGAGGTCCAAAAGCATATATACCTTAGTCACTTGTGGACAAAAGTGGCAAGGCCATGGTTCCTGCTTAAGGAAGATCCAGCTAGTTTAAAGCCTGGAAGTACTAGCTTCTCAGCATCAATGCAGTGGGTCTCCTGTAGTAGGATGACAAGTGCCTCGAACAAAAAAGCAAGATAATAAAGAACGTTAATCTTGCTTGCGGTGAGGCCTTTGATGTTCAGCTGAAGAATAGTGGGGCTTTGGAACTTGTTGACAATGTGCCCTGAAAACGGCAGCAGTTTTTTTCCAGGTATTGCCCCGTCCTGAAAAGCACGTTTGCCGATTAGTAGACCCTCGCTGAACATCGGGATGGATAGATACTCTTCACTTTTGTCAATTTCGGTTTCCGTCTGTCATGTGTGGAAACAAGAGCAGACATACTCATGACTCAATTATTGGG
Source organism: Diplosoma virens (assembly GCA_963680785.1). Taxonomy (NCBI): domain Eukaryota; kingdom Metazoa; phylum Chordata; class Ascidiacea; order Aplousobranchia; family Didemnidae; genus Diplosoma; species Diplosoma virens. Next base: position 20,095,541 of record OY796880.1, on the reverse strand, counting down.
ACCCTAAAGAATTGATCTGTGCCCCCATTCCTAAGAATGGGTCGGGTAAACCCACATCACCACCATCAGAAAGCAAGTGCCATTTGGGTCAGTGAGTTACCATGGCGCACTACAATTTCCATAATCTTCACTACAAATTGAAGCGACCATCTAAACTTGAAAGAACAGATGATTGCGTCTTAAACGCTTAAGATGCAAAGGGCTCCAAATAATAGAATTAAAAAAAATTTTCTCTTTAACAGTAACATTGGACTGCAATATTACAATTTTTAAAAACTGAGACAAGCACCTTTTCGTCAATTTTTTCTTGTTCTTTGAGCTTGTTTTCTAAATCATTCATGTCGTTGTGTTTGAAGTAAACGATTTTACTTCGGGACGCTTGTAAACCCTTTTGCACCGCGAAGCACACCGCTTCGTCCCTGAAAAAAATAAAGCAATTTGAGCCAGTTGACTGTTAACTTCAATTCTTTAAATCTACAATACTTGACCCGTTATTGTCTGTGTGCTATGGGAGCCAGGCTTGTTAGCGAGTATTGGAGACTTTCATATCATGAAAGAAAACAACAGAGCATCGTTCGCAGCACAATACCACAACACTTCTTAGTTCTTACATATCTCAAATAGAAATGGCCGAGTACGAACAAAACTCACAATTTCACAAACTTTATGCGTGATGTGCAAGCACTGTTACAGTCTAAGAATTGTTTTCGACGAAATTCTACTAACATGAAAAATTAATGCTCTTTTTAGGGTGCGTTGCAGCGAAGCAGGTCTGAAAAAATGCGGCTGGTAAACAAAGCGCTCTATTGACACGAAGTAACCTGAAACTCGGTTCAATTAATCGACAAGTTCGGACTATTCGAGTCTCGTAAAAATCTTTTTTTCAATGCTAGCAAATTAAGTCAAGCGGCAAATATTCATAAAAAAATACCAAATAGCATAATGGTTTAATAACACCACTGCCAGCATCTGATTCAGGCAGTGCAGCAGTCTAGGGTAGTAAAAGGATAAACCCTCGGCCCCATCCTGTTTGTGTCTGACCTGCATTGGATACCCTTCAAACGACGACGACCAAATAGCGCTTCCAAACTTTTAAGATATTTTTAACTTACACAAAGATAACGTCGCCTCGTTTTGAGTAAGCCGGAATTGCGCTGGCGATAGTTGCAAAGCCGTAGGAGTAAATGATCGCTTCTTCCGCACCCATAAACTCGGCTAATCTTTCCTCCAACGCCAAGTGCACATCTGTTGTGACAGTCAAGTTATCGACTACGTTATGCTCGTCAAAACGACATATTTTCGTACCGAAGGTCCCATAAAAACCACGCGGCCCGCATGATCCAACTCCATAAGTTCGAATGCACTTTTCAGTTTCGGCTTCGATTGTCTTGTCGCCAAGCAAGCCAAGAAAGTTCATGGTTGCGAAGTTCTTGCACCGGCGTTCGTCAATAAGAATATCCTTCCCAGGTTTCCTGCAAAAGAGAAAGAAATTGTACGAAGTTCGAGAGTTCGTTTGTGTCTACTTTGGAAAACTCTAAAAATTGAAAACCTTATAGCATTTCTGAACAGAACGCAAGAAAATTCTTGACGCGTTACCATTGAACAGCACCATCTTCTTTCAATTTCTTGAAAGAGTATATACACCTAGACGCCCCCAAAGAAGACACATACGTAAGTACGTTCACCCAAATACGACCGAGATAGAATGGTTTTTCTTTATACAGCACAGGACTTACACATGATCGGCGGCGACGCCCCATAGTTGGCAGAATTATATAGAGATGCAGTCAGATAGTTAACCAAGTAAAGCATTGTTTCACTGTACAGCAAACGCCACTGAAGCAATATTACTTTAATATATATAGTCTAACGATAAATGTTTTTAAATGTAACGATGTGATTCGTACTTCTGGGAGATTTGCAAAATGTGCGCAGTAGCGAGTCCGCAACCATTTTCTTCTAAATCATAAGTTGTCGATTTGTGTTTATGAAAAGGACAAGAACAATGCCTCAAAGTCATCAACAATGACTATTGACAAATATATCAATTACGTAAGACAAGCGAACTGCCTAGAAAACTACACGATAGCGGTCACTATAAGAAAATTTAGAGGAATCACATAAAAAGCATGCCAATTTTAAACAGTGAAACCAGTTTTACTCGTATTTTTGTGAAACCAGTTTTTATCAATTAATTATTGCAACACCTATTTAAATAAGCGCAAAGAAATCCAATTTATTTTTGAAAGTCTTCTACGTAATGGTTATCCAAAATCTTTCATAAATAAAAATATTAAACAATTTTTAATTTAAATTCATTCTCAGCATAATTCTACTTCACAATCATACGCATCTAGTCAACCATCCAAAATTGTTTACATCAAATTACCGTATGTTGGAAAAATTTCTAATCAACTTCCAAAGAAATAAACTCCTTTTTTCGAAAATTCAATACAAACATGCATCTACGTTTAATACACAAAACCTAAATTGAAGAAATTATTCCCGTATAAAGACAAACAACCTAATCTGCCGCAATTCAACGTCATTTATGAACTAAACTGTGATTGTGGAGCTTGGTATATTGGACAAACCGGCAGTAATCTAATTACCAGACTCAACAACCACAACATTGATTCGCCACTCCCAAGAAAGTGATGTAGCAAAACACCAAGTTGACAATCTAACCCATAAAATCGACTTCAATAATTGTGCAATTTTAGGTTTTTCAAATCATTGGCGAAAACGTTTAATAAACGAATCGTCATATATTTAAAAATTTATTCCATCTATTAATATTGACAAACAATTTATTTCACTGTATTTATTTAACACTTACTGCCTTTTTTTTAATTTTATTTAACAATAACTGTACAGCAAATGTAAATGTTTGAAACTCGGTATTTTATTAATTCGTTTCAAAATTCTTAAACCATCTTATTTTGCCTACGCCCAAATTGCTGTTATATAAATTTAATTGTAAAGTTGCGCGCAGATAACTCCGTTTTGTCTAATACGTATCTAAATTTAAATATTTATATTTCAATAAGAATATCCTTCATAGGTCTCCTGCGGGCCGCGTGGTTATAAAATTTTTAGATGTAGTGAAAGAAGATATGGGGAAAGTTGGTGAAACGGAGACGGGCGTTGAAAACTGGACGGTTTGGAGAAAGATGATACGCTGTGGCTACCCCTAATTGAAAGGAAAGGCCGAAAGACGAAGATATTAGCAATTAATCAATCAGTTTAACGCTGTTGATGATGGAATGAGTTATAATTCGAAAATGTCCTAAATAAACTATATTTCCAAATATATTGGCTTTACTTTTTATTCTGAAATCAGTTTTATTAATTTTATCTAAATAGAAAAAATACCTACAGCGCCGCAGTTTTTACAAAGCAGAATTTTTTTAAAAACTTTAAAATAGCTCTCCTAAAAAATCAATTAACAATAATCGTGAGGCTAAATAACTCAAGATTGACTGCTGTAGACGAGAAACTTTTATTAAAAAGGTGCGAAAAAATCTAAATTCTTTAAAAGGTACAATGCTTTATTTAAGCTAGTTAAAAGTCAACAATAGCAAGATTTACCCAATTACAACGCGATAAGGTACAGTTCCGGAAAGAGTTTTTTCCAGAGGAGGAACCAAAGGTTCTGGCTGCCAGTCTCGTATGAGCTCCTCTCTTTCTTCAACAGTTGGAGGGTCCTTTTTGTTAAGTTTATAACTCTTGAAGAATATTAAGCGAATAATCCATAACAGGAGCAAAACCTCTATGATGACGTGATAAAAAGGCGCCTGAAAAAAACAATTTATTGAGCTTTTTCGAAATTTTACAAATTTAAATTTGGTAAGATTAAGCAAGTTATTGCTATTTTAATAAAAATTTAAAGCAATTGAAAAAATAATTTATAACTAAACCTCAGATGAAAACTTTTTTGACTTTTTTTTAGACACATAACATTAAGGGCTTTGATTTTTTTTTAAAATCATTTTTAAAAAATACTGTAAATACCGGAAAATAATAAAAAATTGTAATTTAAAAAATCTACAAGAGTAATAATAGATATATGTACTGGAATTTAAAATGTAAACTAAATAATTTCTTTAAGACTCACGTGAAACGCTGATTGAATCGCTTCTGCGACCACCCAAGGCTTGTCAAAATCCATGACATTAAACCAAGCACACACACAACTAATATGCTACCTTGTAATTAATTAAACCCTGCCGATGTCAGACATAGTTAGAATGATTACAAAACGTACAAGACACCGATTCTTATAATAAAAAATGAAAACGCCAGTTAGAAGCGGAATAACAAGCTTCCAGATTGATGCAAGCTAAAAAATTCATGTTTTAATTAATTTTCTTCTTCGAGCGTAAGATAAGAATTCTTTGTTAACATAAAAAAATTAACAGTACGCCTTTACTACAAATTTACGTATGCATAATTTTTTTTACAATGCTAAAAACTTAAAGAAAATACTTTTAATAAAATATGGTAATATTTTTCTCAATATCAACGACACAATTTCATTTATATTGCCACAAACTAACAATCGACAAGAGTTACATATAATTCAAGAATTTTCAACGAGTAATAAGAATATATAATCAACTGCACATATTTCTACTTTAGCATAACGGTCAAGTTAAGCAATGATACATCCTCTGACTTACAAAATTGGTGATTTAAAGATGTCAAAACAAAAGTCAAGTTTGCATCATCGTTATTGGAAGAGTTTTTTGTCAAAATCGTCGTAAACACATCACTACTGTTATTTGCAAATTTAGTTGATGTCATTAATAAAGGTAGGGTACTACAAAGGGGCTAAATGAATGTAGTTCTTTAAGGGAATTACTTGGATCTTTACAAGTGACGGGATATAAAATGGAGTATGTCATCGATGCAAAAAAAAGACGAGTGGAGGGTCAATGCGACCACCGCCAAAAACAGGAAACAAACTGGATTAAAACTAAACGAGTACGTATTAGCTAAAGTTAAAAAAAAATCAAACTACAGTAGAACCCCGGTTGGCGACCACTTAGTTATCACGACCACTTCAGTGTGGTCCCAAATTTTTTTATTAAAATGTAGGGTTAGGGTTAGGGTTTCAATAACGCGACCACTTGACTGCGGTCACACGGGGTAGTCGGGTTAGCGGGGTTCTACTGTAGAAAAGGTTTTTATTTCGAGAAAATTATGTTTTCTTTAAAAACTTTTAATCATACAGTTTTTGGCATATAGAATCAAAAATCATATAGAAACTTTTTATATTTTGCAAATGTATTCGCTTTCTAAGGGCTCATCAGAAGTTTGCTGATAAAGCCAATTGTCGCCAAGCATTTCAAGAGTCAAAAACCTGAGGGAGTCCTTACTGCCAAAGAATACAGAAAACAAATATTTAAAAAAATTATTATTTTTATCAAATTAAATTTTTTCGATGGCTTAAAAATTTCTGAATATGTAAAAATGTATTTTAAATTACTATTTCCCAAACTTTTTTTTAAAACGAATCCAAATTTTTAAGAAGTTTACGTTTGTTATTTATCGCGACTTCGAAATACTAAACAAAAAAATCTTTCAGAGCATACTACTATCTGATTAAATCAATCTTGGTGTAAACTACAGATTTTAAGTAAATTTACCGCGGAAAGTTTTACGAAGAAAGTTGGTGGTGAAGAAGTTAAACCCAAGCCTTAATCTAAACAATAAACTCAGGTGAAACTTACCGGTTACCAACGCTATAACGTGAAAAATTGATTGAGAAAAGTTTTGTAGATAAGCCATTTCTGAAAATTAGAACGTTTATTTGGTCCCACAATTTCGCAAATTATATAAAGAATGGAAAAAAGATTATATGAAAAGGGGAATTTTAGGCTCCAGCAACAAACAGCAGGCTCCCAGAAAATTTTCAAACTTGAAGTTTAACAGCCATTGTTTTAAATCACAAAGAAGTTTCAATATGATAAATAGCATTCGATAAAAATTTGATAACTTCAAGGCAATAGATTCTTTGAACAAAAATAGGTACAGCAAAATATGATACCATCAATTGAACAAATAAAACTTGGAAAAGACAGCGAAAGTAAATGAACTGTCGTGATAGTCAAACAAAAATTCAATATCAAAGAGAAAAAAAAAATTTAAAAATATTGAATGACTTTTTATTTCTTAATACGTACACAAAAGAATTACCTATAACTGCTGACGTAAAAACTTTTGGTTGAAAAATTGCATTACATTGTACAATGAAAAAGACTTTTTGTAAAATGTAACTACTTGTGAAATGTAATTAATGATTAAAATCCGATTTCTTTTAGTATTACATCAATTACCACCAACTAAATGCCAACTGTTAAAATAAACGGTCTACGTGTGATTGAACACCAATTCGTCTACAATGTGTATTCACACAAACAATTAACTCGACAAAATAACATGCAAAATTTCACGATCACGCAATAAACCACACACTATTCGCGGCGACTTGCAACGGATGCCTGGCATATTACACGGGCAGCCCGCGTAATTTCATCTTCGGACATGGCGACCGAAACTGCGACCCGAATGCTACAAGGCCAATCGCTGACGATTTCCTCGTCTCTCAAGCGACTGGCGATCGTCAGACAGACACCATTCTTCATGCACTGTAAAAAGAGATTATCGACTTCATAGTATGCAAGACATCTATTTTGGATTATTGGTAGAAGAAAAAAGCAATGGTTTAATGATTACCATGATTTGAACTCAAAAATAGCAAATAACTTATTGTGCTTATCTTACAGTAAGTAAATGTTTCGGTTATGTATATCTTACATTAGGTTTTTATCTCTACTAATCCAAAAATGTTTTTGGACCCGGATTGCAAACAAGTAGCAAGAAATTTCGAAAATAAACAAAACTCCTTTTCGACGGGAACGCGCTGCAAACAATGCCAAATCGCGACACGTGCTTTCAGCATTGCATCATGTTGTTTATACAAAACTTGGTACAACGCCGCTAGTAAATAGATGAAGATTGGTAAAGTTCACACTACCTTCAATGTATGACCGCTTTGAATACAAACTTGAGGCTTACCCGGTCAACAACGTCAGCTAAAAATTTGAAGTCGGATTGATAAGAAACGGATACTCTTGGTTTTAAATGAAATGATGGAGAGTCTGGATAACCTGTTACTTCAAGGTCGGTAGCACTGAAAAAACATCCGTTACTGACCATAGTGACTTCAGCATGCAAAAAGGAACAAATTAACAAGTTAGAATTTGCAAGGCGTTTGTAAATCTAAATCATACACACTGTATTGAAACCAGATAGGCGCGTTTGTACAGTGACGCCTTCCTGCAAATTAATTTGCTACTCCGATAAACACGGATAAACCAGATAGTAAATATTTTTTCTTTTTCATCATACGCTTACATCAACGAAGAGACGAAGTGTTGCATTTATATTACACTTCCTAACACCTGACAGTATTACCGTGTAAACGCGAGACTAAACAAGACGTTTTTTACAATTAACAACAACCCGCACAGGATTTTTAGCTGCCTCAAATTTAACGTTCAGCAACATACGCATTACCCAGTGGTTCAAAATTCGAACAGCAAAGCAATAAAAATTTAATTATTTCTCGGCTAACAGCGTCTCCGCAAACTTACACATTAAAAGTCAAGCAAAAACTTACTCTCCTAAAAGTTGTTGCATCAATCTGGCTCTACTTCGAAGACGCGTAAAGATTTCTAAAATTACAAAATTTTTGTAAAAAACTTGCAGTATCAATCACACTTGTCAGCCCTGGTTCTAGTTTGTTTTGGACAACATTTAGACTTCAAACTAAGCAACAAAAAAGTCGAAAATTTGATACCAAAACGAATTTTAATCTGAGGTGGATACCTCGGGACATCGAGAGGTATCGACATCGAGACGTCTCGAAACACGTTTTTCAAAGTCTCGGTCTCGGACCATTGCGTTTCGACTCCAGATTGAGACATTGTAGCGATGTCAGAAAAGCTCACAGATGTTGTAAATATGTCATGATTTTTGGTAAAAGTTGGTTATTAGCCATTTAGGGTCATGACCCTCTTTAAATTTGCCATTAGTCACAGTACAATTGAACCATGCTAATCTTTATGCATGGCAATCAAGAAGCCTGGACACCACATAAGGTGCTCTAGAAATTATAGACCGGTTTTTATTAACATTTAAACGTCTTGCATTTCATATTTTTATAGAAAATTTTGGTATCTCAAAATGCAGCTACCGGTATATCACAATGATTTTAATTGTAGTCGATACTGTTCTACGACATTATAATAGGTTGCATGTGTGAGCATTAAGCAATTGACATGATTGCAGTTCGGTTGTGCTTCTGTGGAAAGATTCTTTACGACACTGTTTTTTGTTTTAAATTTCAGTCATATTACAAAATAAAAATTAAATGTCTATCAAGTTATAGGACAAATGGCACTAAAGAGTACCATCTGTGCCATTGTGCATCACGCAAGCTGAATACGAGACCATAGTTTCGAGCTTCAAACTCTCGTCAGAGACAGTCAGCTTACTCAAGTTTTGTCCCAGAGCTGGTCATATGTAGACTGTAGAGATAAAAATCTAAGACTCGTGGGGTTCCACCAGATGCATTGCTGCATTGATAGAAGTGGCATTGTGCATCACACAGGCCAATGCAGATGCTAGAAATATATCAAGTTATAAGACAGATGACATTAAAAAATATCATCATTGTACATCACGCAAACCAAACATGAGATCATAGTTTCAAGTTTTAAACTCTCATCAGGGACAGTCTGTATTTTCAGGTTTTGCTACCTCTATCAATGCAGCAATCATCTGAAAGAAGCCAACAAATCTTAAATTTTCTCTTTATGTAAGCCCTATTCTGCGACAATACCTGGGTTTTAGTTGGTGAAGAACTATTAGTTAGCAACGTTCAGCTGGCTTTATGCCTGAAAGAATTGGTAAATATCCTGTTGGAGTGGGATGCAGGCATCCAAATGTTTAAAGCATCATTCAAGACATTGAAGTTATAAGGTGAGCATGTGCGCTGCAAAGTACTCAGCTGTCAAGTAGACCAAATATAGGACATCAACGTGACGCGGGAAGACAATTTTTTCGCAATCTCAGAAGGCTGTGACGAAACGTGAGCGATTTTTTCAGCTTTACCCCAAGATATGCAGGGATCAAATAGAATGGTAAAAGTTCATTTTGTTATAAACTTTTGGCTCAGGTTTGGCTTCTCGCTTATTAAAACGAAAAGCTGCCGTCACTGCCTTTGAGTGACTAAGTTTCATCCTTCAAGTTTAAGGAAAGGGTGAAAGAGTGATTATGTCTTGATTTAAAGTCCTTCCAGTTTCGAGAAAAGTGCAACAATACACAATAGTCCGCATAGGCGAGATTTTTGAAGATCGTGGAAGCCAAATACTATGTACAACAGTTAAAAGAGAAATGAGCCAAGATCGATCTCTAAGGAATGCTTTTTCTCAGACATCTAAGCTTGCTTTGCTTGTTATCAATAGCAAGGGTAAAATTTGGTTTTGGGCATGTTCCATAATCATTTTAACCATATACTTATCCAGAAGAAATCTTGGCAATTTATTAGATAAGGTAACAATGCCAGGCAGTCATAAACATCTGTGAGAGCGAGGATTACAACACTGTCCTTCTTCTTAGCTTCAAAAAGATCCTGGATATCTTCTGTATTAAATAACAAAAATGCAAATTCAATTAAAAAGCAGATTCATCCATGGTTGACTTTCCGCATTGAAATCCAGCTTGCTCCCTAAAAATAAACAAATGAATAATTGGCTTTGCTCGATGCCGCCCTCGTTAGGTCTCTAGAAAATCATTTAGGGGAAAGAGAGGAGAGATACCGGGTGATATCTCTTGGAGTTTTCTACAGGTTTTATCAGTTTTGAAATCATGACCACAAGCACTCTTCTTCAGATTTTGGAAACTTTGAATGGGCACAAGCAAAAAAAGGAAGTCACGTAAGTAGGAATTAAAAGTAACTTCTGCATTGGCCATAGCACATAGAATCAGGGCCCAGAACTGTAAGTCAATTTGGTCTTAAGTATTACAGGACAGCAGAAAATTCTCTGTATAAAAAATTTATTCTTACAGATGGTTCTGGTGTTGATGCCTTCTAAAATTCAGACACCTTTTGAAAAAGAAGTCGTGATGACTTGCAGTCAACAGCCTCATATCCCTTGTTTCTAAATGATAAGAAGAGTATTGTGACCTACAAATAAGATTATTTTAATATACTCCATGCTTTTCGACAAGAGTGTGAGAGCAGATGCTCTGATTAAAACCATCCATCTCTCAAATTTCAGCAAAGCAAAAGTAGCCAATATCAAGTCTTGTTTCATTTTGAGGCACTGCAGTAAAGTTCTATAGAGAGTTTCACACTCTGCATTCCAATACAGCATATGGTTGTTTTGGTGAATACATGGAATAGTTTTTTTTGGTGCTTTCCGATAGCATTAAAAAAGTCCTGGCAAGTCGCTTCCACATCAGGTGAATTCAGCAGCAAAAAAGTCTATTTGATATTGTTCGTTAAAGCAATGTCTCTTCACTTGAAACTGCAAAAATCTCATGGATCCCACACATGGGTGCTTGATCACAATAATGCTCCTGCTCACACAGCCCTGAGTATTTGTCAGTTTCTCACAGAAAGAAACATTGCAACTTTGGAACACCCCCATATTCCTCCAATATGGTCAAGTGTGACTTTATTCTCTCTTCCCTAAGATCAAATCTGTTCTGAAGGAAACCCATTTTTCTGACATTGATTCCATCAAAATGGCTGCAACAACGCAGCTCAAAAAGATCCCAGAAAATGCCTTCCCAGAATGTTTTGAATTGTGAAATAGGTAAATGCACAAGTGTTTTCAAGTGGAAGGGGATCACTTTGAAGGAATTTGGCTTTGGTATATTTTAATATTTTTCAATAAAGTTTTTATAACACCAGTCTCGTTACTTTTTGGACACACCTCGTATATATGATTTTTTATTTATTTAAAAAAACAACCCTACAACCTGTTTCATCCATTCTTAATTTCTTAATCAGATAAACCAGATTGTACGAATGTTTTTGTCTTCACAAAATTTGTTCTATCAATATTTAAAAACCACAACAGTTTGTTTCAAATCATCAGGTGGTTATTTATTCAAATAAAGCAACCACCAGACAACTTGACTTGAATAAGTAACCACCTGATGATTCCATAGTATGAAACAGACTGATTCGGTTTTTAACATTGTTAAATTGCTCTGATATTTTCACTAAGCAATTAGCAAGGAAGATTGATTCACACCAATTTGCCATTGACAATTAGCCACTGTCAATTTAGGTTAGGGTTAGTGACAATAATGTTGTTAAGGTTAGTGATAGTTGATGACAATTTGCCACCAACCCATGATTATAATCATTTTAATGTATTGATATATACATAGTTTTAAAACAAAAAATGTCTTTTTTCATACGATCAATATTTAGCGTTACAACTTTAAATAACTGTATCTGAGAAATAATAGGTACAGTTGAAGTAACACAGGTAAAATATTGTTACAGAATATAAATTTAGTACAAATAAAATTTATTCAATATGCTTTCCCTTTGAATCGGCAAAACTGTGAAGAAACACCTTGCCAGAGCCAGAATTCTCCTCTCCTGCCTTGAGGCAGGCATGCTTCCTAACCTCATTTTAGTGACGAAAAGAAATAACATTCAACACCATGTGAATCCCTGGAATAATTGTGTTAGGTCATGTGATGGGGAGGTACGACCTCAAAGAGTCACTCAGGCCCAAGGGGCAGCGTCAGTGATGGTCTGGGCAGCCATTAACAAATCTGGAAGAAGTCCTTTGGTTTTTGTAGAACAAGGTGTCAAACTGAACCAAAAGAATTACTGAAATGATATTATAAATTATACAATGAGAGTGTAAAACATATTTATTACACGACAAGGCCCTGTTTCGCCCTTATGGGGCTCATCAGGTGCAAGCAAATACATCTCACAAATCAAAGTATCATTTAAAACAGCAAAATTTAATTATACAAAATAGTAATTACGTTGGGGAACAAAAGCGAAAGTTTTGGTGTTCATCTCACTCCACAGAGGTGAACTTCACATTCGTTGTCCAGGTCGTCTTCTTCAAGTCATAATAGTGTGGTCTTAGTTAGGATTTATAACCAAGGTATCTTGTCACCAAGGTGGCTGATCGCACACTATTATTGAAGTGAGATGAACACCAAAACTTTCGCTTTTGTTCCCCAACGTAATTACTATTTTGTATAATTAAATTTTGCTGTTTTAAATGATACTTTGATTTGTGAGATGTATTTGCTTGCACCTGATGAGCCCCATAAGGGCGAAACAGGGCCTTGTCGTGTAATAAATATGTTTTACACTCTCATTGTATAATTTATAGTTGCTCTATGATTTAGCCCAAATCCTTGTTACTTATGATGAAATGATATTATTGTTGGTTCATTGTGCCCTGGACAAAAAAACACTTCAAAAACATCTTTGGACTTTTCAACAAGATTTGGCACCATCACACAAAGCTAAAAAGATGCAGGAGTGGCTATCAGCCAATGTTCCCAACTTCATTTCCAAAGAGGAATGGCCCCCTTCATCACCCAATTTGAATCCTCTTGATTTTGGTATTTGGGGGTACCTCGAGAGCAAGGTCTCAGCAACACATCATAAAAGTTTGGAGGCACTGAAGATAAAACTATGGAAGAAATGGCTGAAAATGTCCCAGGATGTGATTCGTGACTCTTGCAGGTCATTTTCAAGGCATCTTCAGCTAGTAATTGATTTGAATGGAAAGCATATTGAATAAATTGTATTTGTACTGAATTTATATTCATTCTGTAACAATATTTCTCCTGTGTTACTCCAACTGTACGTATCATTGCCCAAATACAGTTATTTAAAGTTGTAACGCTAAATATTGATCACCCTGTATGTGCAGACTTAATGATAGAAAAGTATAAAAAAATACAAAACAAATACATGAATAAAATAGAAATCGCTTCCAAGAATCTGAATTTTTGCAAAAAATCTTTTGATTCCAATGCTGATTTCCAAAAATTTATTGATTTTTTTGATTCTCAATTCTAACTAATTGTCCCATCACTAATTTAAACCAGCGTTGTGGAGTCAGTAAAATAATTTTGAACTCTTACTCCAGGCAAATGAAATTTTTTGACTCCGACTCCAAGTGATGAAAATTTTCAGACTCTGACTCCACACTTTGGAAAATTTCTTCTATTTTATCCTTGGAAAACTCTGAAAATATTTCTGACACCAAAATTCATGACTTTAAAAAATATCATTTACAACTCACATATTAACTATCAAAATAGCATGGCATCTATGAGATCTTCTTTTAACTGGTCTCTGACTCCAACCCAGTAAATGAAAACCTTTTGACTCTGACTACACTTCACCCTTAAACTATTGAATCCCTGACTCCAACTCCACAACCCAATTTAAACATTATTATTTGTATTTTTGGTGAACTTCTTTAAACACCAATATACAATTTTGTCAAATCCAAGAACAATTGAAAAAAATTAATTCTAGTTATAAAGCAAATCTTATAATGATTGTGGTTAAGTAATAAGCAAATAGACAGATCAAAACTTTACCTGGGTTCTCTTCCATAATCTCTAAACTTTCCATAGCAGCTTCAGCTAATAAAGGAGGAAGAGAAGCTGAAAAAACATAACCTTGTCCAGACAAGCATTGATGATCAATGACATAGGCTCTGCCACAACAAAAACCACCAGAGGAGGCGATTGCATTTTCCAAACTACCACAAATAAGATCAACTTTTCCAATCTAGAAAATGATAAATATAAATCTTCCTTAGCATAAACAGACAAAAGTCTAAACTTTAATTTTGCTTAGTACCAGGGTTGTGGAGTCAAAAGGTTTAAGATTTGACAATAACCCTGACTCCTAGATTTTTTACGGTTTCAAGTCTGACTTTCTACACCAGAGGTGGGCAAACTTTTTAGCTCGAGGCTGCATTTACAAACTGATTTTGTCAGTGAGCCGCACTATAGTAATCTTTAGACAAAAAGATCATCACTTTTAATCAATGTCCAAAATACCCTTTTTTTGTCTGAAAAAAAAGTGATCTCAAAGTTTGAACATTGATTGAATGTGATCATTGCCATACCTTAAAATGGTGATGGCAGCCTTTCACTTAAATATTCGAGAGGCCAAGTGTGAGTTAAAAGTCTGCAACAATGATAGACTTTTACTGTTCTGTCCAACCCCTATTTATCTTGGGGTAAAACTGGACAGATCGCCCACATTTTGTCACCATCTAGTGGCATTGAGCAAAAAATTATCCTCGCACATCACACTGCTGAGCTGACTCGTGGGCTCGAGATGGGGTGCTGGTGCTAAAACACTATGCATAGCTGCCTTATCTCTAGTCTACTCAACAGCTGAGTACTGCGCACCAGTCTGGTGTCACAGTGCTCACACTCGCCTCATTCACAATGTCTTGAACAATGCCATAGTCACTGGATGCCTGTGTCCCACTCCAATGGACCGCCTACTGATACTCTCAGGCATCCAGCCAGCTGAGCTTTGCCGAATGGGAGTGACACTCTCTTTGGCTCACAGTGGATCTCTGGACCCTGATCATATTATATCTAATATATGGTATTTTAAGTGGGCCCTTAGATACTTGCCAAGTGAGACTACGATTCAGATGCCTGTTTGTGCCAGTTGTGTGAAATCTTTTTGGACAACCTTGCCAGATTTGGCATCTGTGCTTCTGAATGGAAAATCACAAATGAAAAACAAAGTACTGTGAAAATGCTTCTAGGTCCTTTTGTGCCTGGGACTGATGCCAGGCCTGTTGGGATGGGCTTACCCCAAGCAACTTGGGTTAAGCTGAACTGCCTGCAGACTAATGTTGGGCAATTCCATTTGTGCATGCACAGATGCAGTCTTGCTCCTTCACCAAATTGCAAGTGTGGCGCCTCTGAACAAACCGCAGATCATGTTCTAATAGCATGCCTTATACATTGGGCACCACAAGGAGCATGAGGTCTGATGGTTTCAACAAACAAAACTTGATGCTGGCTTAACAATAGCACTGCCAGCATCTGATCCAGGCAGTACAACAGCCTGAAGTAGTAAAAGGATAAATCCTCAGCGACAGTCCTGTTTGTGTCTGACCTGGAGGGATACCTTTCCAAACAACAACAAAGATAGCCATACCTGGCAGCAAGTTTCCAAGATTTGAGCAAAATTTAAATTTTTTGTGCAGATGACAAGAAAATATTTTGGCAAAACCAAAATTTTTTGGGCAGCGACACAAAAAACTTGAATAAAGTCAGGAATTTTAGGGTTGTGACAATGATCAACTAAAAAGAATAGTTACCAAATTTAGGTGAAAACCTTTTTTTCTTTTTTTGGAGAACACCATGATTTTTGGACAAAATATGGTCATCGTCTGAAAATCTCAGACAATTTTTTTTGTCCTATCTGTAAAGTACTAGAAAATCAAGTCTTGGGCAAATGTCAGAAAATTTGAGCAAAACTTCATTGCCCCACAAATTTTTTTGGTTGGTACACCTATGAATGTGATGACTTTTCTTTTTATAAATCACTACAACTACAAGAGAAAAAAGAGTAAAGTTATTTTCTTGACCTTTCGCAGGCCACACAAAAAGTTGTGGCAGGCTGCATGTGGCCTGCAAGCTGTAGTTCGCCCACGTCTGCTCTACACTGACACCCCAATAAGGGCAAAGTATTTATCTTAAACTAGATTTAACTAAGCAAAAATCATCCCTGCCAGTTGACATTCACACAAAATAAGTTTTTTTTTTAAATTAAATATATTGAAAGGATATTCATTTTAAAAAAATATATATGTGTGTATAATTAATTTTCAGACCACAAAATTTTTTAATTTAACATTAATTTTATTTTATTTGCCCCAACAGACTGTTTTGTCTGCCTAGGCTTGTCAGGGGGTGGTTAGAAATTTGGAAAATAAAATAAATAAATAAAAATACAGTATGAACAAAGCACTTGAATGCCAGTGAAAAAAGTAAAACAACAACAAGAGAAAAACTACAGTTGTAATATTGATAATTAATGAATTTTATTGCCAAAGAAAAGGTTTTTTTTATGTAGCTTGCTCTAGTGTTTGAAAATAATGAGTAAATTTGAAAAGTTTGCATTGAAAATGGGTTAAAATTAGATTAAATAGTCTGCACTGGGAAATACGGTAAAAAGATACTAAAGAAATGTATCTACAAATAACAATTATCAGGGTACTAATTAAAATTAAAACAATAAATTTTTTTACAGGGTATAATTTAAGAATATTTTTAGTTCGATAAGTATGTAGTGTAGAGACGAGTTATTTTATTTGCTGATCAAGAAAGTGGATAAAGATGAGATGTAAAAATAAAATAAACCAAAGATGTATATATATTTATTAACTGCCAGCATAATTAAAACTTTGGAATTTAAATTGACTTTGATGTCAACATTTTGAGACCAACTTCGAGTGTTTATTCAGTAATTTTTTTGGGTCAGCCTGAAATATTTGTAGTTTTTCTGATAAGCATAAGTTGCAGATTTTTGAACCACGTTGGTATGGAGTTGCATGTGGTACAATTTTCCATCTTATTTCTGGTGATTGCCCTGATTGTTTAAATTTCCAAACGACTTTTGATAGTGAATTTTTCTGCAATGGAAAATGTTGCAAAAACTCAATAGTTTACAAAGCCTCCCGAAAAACTGGTAAAACTGACAAATTTTATTACAGCAGCTGTGAAACATCATTTAAACTCCAATATAATAACCATAACCAGTCCTTTAAAGACAATAGAAAAATTAACTCCACTGAACTATTGAAAGCTGTTTGGAAATTAAAACAATCAGGGCAATTGCCAGAAATAAGATGAAAAATCGTACAACATGCAACTCCATACCAATGTGGTTCAAAAACATGCAACTTATACTTATCAGAAAAACTACAAATATTTCAGGCTGACCCAAAAAAATTACTGAATAAACACTGAAAGTTGTTCTCAAAAAGTTGACATCGAAGTCAATTTAAATTCCAAAGTTTTAATTATGCTGGCAGTTAATAAATATATTTACACCTTTGGTTTACCTTATTTTTACATCTCACCTTTATCCACTTTCTTGATCAGCAAATAAAATAACCCGTCTCTACACTACATACTTATCAAACTAAAAATATTCTTAAATTATACCCTGTAAAAAAATTTATTGTTTAATTTTAATTAGTACCCTGATAATTGTCATTCTTAGATACATTTCTTTTGCATCTTTTTATCGTATTTCCCAGTGCAGACTATTTAATCTAATTTTAACCCATTTTCAATGCAAACTTTTCAAATTTACTCATTATTTTCAAACACTAGAGCAAGCTACATAAAAAACCTTTTCTTTGGCAACAAAATTCATTAATTGATCAATATTACAACTGTAGTTTTTCTCTTGTTGTTGTTCACTGGCATTCAAGTGCTTTGTTTAAACTGTATTTTTATTTATTTTATTTTTCAAATTTCTAACCACCCCCTGATAAGCCCAGGGAGACAAAACAGTCTGTTGGGGCAAATAAAATAAAATTAATGTTAAAATTAAAAAATTTTGTGGTCTGAAAATTAATTATTTAACTGCTTTAACTTGAAGTCATTGAGCACTTTCCTGATGAACACCAACCAAAAATTAAAAAAACTTCTATATATGTATATAAATATATTTATTTATTAATTTAGATTTACATTCTAATTAATTTCTATTTGAATAAGATTTTTAACCATCCCCTGACAAGCCAAGGCAGGTGAAACAGTCTCCTGGGGCAAACAAAATTAACATGAAATTAAATTTTGTGGTCTGAAATTTAATGTACATCCCTTTTGATATATACAGGGTGCAGACAAAATCCTTGGACAAATTTTAAAATTTAATTTAATGGATGTTTAAATATGTATATGCAGTAAGTTTTCAGTGTTATGAATTATAACAAGCCTCATATTTCAGATTTCATCATTTATTTTTTTAAAATTTTGCTTTAATACCAAATATGAATGCTAAACGTGCAGCCATTATTGAGCTCCATTGTGCAGGCAAGACAAACTCTAAAATAGTGAAGCTTCTTAAAGCTGCAAGATCGACTGTTTACTACACTGTTGCAAGGTTTCAAGAACTCAAAAGTCCTCAATGTGGAAGACCACAATCTTCTAGAAGACACCAAAGGTCGTTGATGTTGTCAGAGCCCAAATCTGGTGCAATCCAAAGAGATTCATGATGGGAATGGCCTGTGATATGAATGTAAGTGACAAGATGATGAAAAACACTGTTAAGACAGATTTGAAGTTGTCATCTCTCAAAATGCAAACTTGTCAGCACCTCACAGACCTCCAAAAAGAAAAGAGACTGGATCGAGCAAAGATTCTTCTTAACAAGTTGAAGGCATGTACGGACATGGACGAAATCATTTTCTCTAATGAGAAATTGTTCACTGTCGAGGCAATCTGCGACTGACAAATGACCAAGTCCTAGCAAAATCTTTTGCAGACATTCCTGATTCCAGGAAAAGGGTTTTCATACACCAGAAACCTCCTTTCGTCATGGTGTGGGCTGCCACATCCAAAACATGGAAATCCCCTCATCTTTGTTCCACCACATTGCTTAAAGAACATGTTGCAACAAAACATGTTGTGTAAAGTGGCAGAGGGCTTATATAGCAGATTTAAGCATGTAATTCAGGCCAGAGAGGGACATATTGAATGAAATTTTGTATGAATGTTTAAAAATGTCTTGTTAAATATATTCTTCAATATTTTGTAGTTTTATTCACTATTTACAAAAATATCACATTTTAATTTTGTCCAAGAACTTTGTCCGCACCCTATATATATATATATATATATCAAATTAAGTTTAAACACTGCAGATAAAATTTATTTATTAAAATTCACAACAGTCTGTTTCACCGTAAAAACAGCTCATCAGGCAATTATCTTGATGCAAATAGAATTTGAATAAGATAATCACCTGATGAGCTGTTTTTACGGTGAAACAGACTGTTGTGAATTTTAATAAATAAATTTTATCTGCAGTGTTTAAACTTAATTTGATAATTTTGCTCTGATCTTGAAATCATTGAGCACTGTCAAAAGTGAATTGTCAGCATTGTCCCTTGTATATATATATATACAGTCGTGGCCAAAAGTATAGAACCCCTTGCATTTTTTTCAATTTTTAAGGATTATTTAAAGATATCTGTAAAATTAATCAGTTTTGCATTTTATATCAAGTATATATTTTGTATAAGAATTAGCAATTTTTTTACCACAATCATTATCACTATCATAAATACTACCAATTAAAAAAAAATGCATATGACAAAAGTATAGAACCCCTGAGATCAATACTTCATATGGCCCCCTTTGGCTTTAATCACAGACATCAAATGATTATTCATTGAATGTACAAGTTTTTTACATTCTTCAGAAGTTATATTCTTCCATTCTAAGTCACAAACATTAAACAATTCATTGATATTTGAACACTTGTGCATCGATACTTTTTTTTTTAAATGTGCCACAAATGTTCAATTGGATTAATATCTGGGCTTTGGGAAGGCCAAGGATCTAACACTTTGATGCGTTTAGATTTCAAAAATTTTGTCGTAGACTTGGCCTTATGCTTTGGATCATTGTCCATCTGCATAATGTAATTGCATCCAATTAATTTTTTAGCAGATGGAATCATTTTTTGTGCAAGAATTTTTTGAAAATCGGGTGCTTTCATAATTCCATTAATCCTATACAATTGTCCCACACCAGCTGATGAGAAGCATCCCCACAACAAAAGGCTACCACTCCCGTGCTTGACTGTAGGCACTATGCACTTTTCTCTGAGTGCATCATGACTTCTTCTCCACACATAATTCTGTTGTGTATTTTTAGTGAATTATAATTCGATCTTAGTCTCGTCTGTAAATAATACATCATCCCAAAATGAATTTGGAGAATGAACATATTTTTTAGCGAATTCCAGTCTAGTAGAATTCCTTTGTGCTTATTCTTACGCAAAAGCTTGCGTCTTGAACGACGCCCAAAGAGATCATTTTTGTTCAATGTTCTTTTTACAGTTTGTTCAGAAACAACTACTCCAATGTCCTTCAATGAGTCATTCAGTTCCTGCGCACTCAATTTTGGATCATCCTGTGCCATTCTAACAATACTTCTAGCATTTCTTGGTGAAATTTTAGAAGGATGTCCATTTTGAGGAAATTTTTAATTGTTCCAAATTGATTAAATTTAGTCAAAATGTTGCGGACAGTTGAAATACTCAAATTTAATAATTTAGAGATTCTTTTTTTTCCAAATTTGTTATTGGTATGTAAATTAATGATCTTTGAACAAAGATCTAGTGACAATTCCTTTGTTTTTACCATTGTGCAATTAAAAACAATAATAATTAAGTAAAAAAATTTATTAAACTATAATTTAAACTAAAACATCAATAAAAATTATAATTTTGCAACATTTTGCAAATATACTGTAGTTATAGAAAATTCAAAAATAAATCCAAATATGAAAATTTTTAAAAAGTGTCCTACACTTTTGTCCAGAACAAAAATTCAAAAAGTGCTTGTAATTAAAGAGCTCCTCATTATTCAATTAAACTGGCTGTTGAAATATTAAGAAAATAACTTACTTTAAGCATTCTTATTGTTAGATTTGACTAATCATTCATAGTTTTTTTTAAATGCAAAAAAATTGAAAAAAATGCTAGGGGTCCTATACTTTTGGTTGTGACTGTATATATATATATATATATGCAGGGTGAGCCAAAAGTAGATGGACAGTAAATGATAAGATTTACATAAAGATTGGTGCTACGACAGCTGATTGAACAACACTTGATCAAAATCACACTTGAATGAACAGCACTTGATCAAAATGACACTTGAATGAACAACACTTGATTGAAACGACACTTAATCGAAATGGCAGTTGTAAAAAAACATATTTACTTTTGCATGTTTCTGCAATTAAACAATCTCTTTGTTACTGTAAATTAGATTCATAAAAATCAGAGACCATTAGTAAGAGAACAGTTTGTTTTTAATTTTTATAAGCTTTTGCCAATGTCAAGGTCAGGGTTTTTTAACAAGGTCCCTGGCAAAAACATTTTTAGGGGGCAACATGTAGATTTCTTGTCATGGCTATGTTTGGTTAGATGCCTATTGCAGCCATCTTTTTGCATTATTTTTACATTATAGTCAGTTATTTAGGGGGCACTGTGCCATGGCCCCACCCTTGCAAACCCCTTGCATAAATCAAAGACAGATTCAAAGGGAAGATCTATTTTTTAAAGAGATTACTATGTTTTTGGGACAAAAAATCAACAAAACTGGGACAGATTCACAGTTGTAAATTTTCTTTTTCATTATCCAATCAACTGTCATTTCGATCAAGGGTTGTTCGATCAAGTGTTGGGTCATGATAGAGATTATGCATACATACAGCTATATGTATTAACACAATTATTAAATTGACAATCACATTTTAATAAGAACAATAATTTAAAAGCTCTTTAATTTTATCAATGCAGGTGCTCAAACTGTTTTCAATCACAATTTATACAGCTTCAAAGTCTGCCTCTTATGCTTTGACAAACATTTTTGCCCAAGCCTATCTGGGTATTAATTTCAAATTCAACAAAAACACAATAGTAATAATATAACTAATACATAAACCTATTTCACATACTGTCCACCTACAATTTGGCTCACCCTATATATGAGTAATATAAAACTGCAAATTGTTGGTGCTTTTCAAAGTAGTGCTTAATGACTTAATAGTCAGACTGATTGTTCATATTTATCAAAACACAAATTTAAAAAAATGTTTTTTTTTATTAAAATATTCCAAGAGACTGTTTTGCCTGTGAGGCTCATCATGGAACACAGCATCTAAAAAACAATACTAGTTACATTAAAAAAATAAACAAAAATTAAAAGTTAAAATGAATGTTATGTCTAAGATAAAAATTTCATCCTAGAAAAATAACACTACAAGTAGCTTGCATTTAAACAATTAATTTCCTAAGTTAGTGATTGATTATCATATCATTTGAACCACATTGATGTAGAGTAGCATGGTGTTATCAATGTGGATTAAAAACATGCAACTTATGTTGGAAAAATTACAAATATTTCAGGCTAACCTAAAAATTACTAAATAAACACTCAGAGTTGGTCTCCAAATTTCGACATTGAAGTAAATTTAAACTACTAAGTTTTAACCAGGCTGGCCTTTAATAACTATATTTACTACTTTATGTACTTGATTTACCTTGTTTTTACATCTGTAGTGGTTAGGAGCATTATGTTCAAGTTTAATTGGTGCAGTTCATACTCAGAAGGTTAACCACTAACTTGATTCTATTTACAGCACATTTATTCACTTATTCAAATAGAATTAAAAACAAAATAAAAATTAAAACAAATAATTACAATAATAGAGACAATTTGATATAGCATTATCATGACAGAAGTTAACTTATCTAACTGATATCTGCCAGAGAGTAACTCAATATATTACAATTTGTAACTAAGCCACATCGCTGTATACAAGTGGGCATATTACCATGCAATCATACAATATGGAATGGCAGGATGTGAAATTCGAAATTGCATAAAAATAGAGCATGTGAAAGTTAAATTCAATGTTTTGAACCAATTTTATAACTCCGATAATAACTAAAGTTGTGTTTTGTATGAAAATATTTGGGCTGACCAATTAATTACCACACATCTTACCTTTACCTACTTTCTTAATCAGCAAATAAAACAATCCCACCTCTACACTACATACATGTTGAGCTACCAATAATCTTACATTAGGCCCTATAAAAAAAGTTTATTAATTAAATTTCAATTTGTACTCTGATAATTTTTTTAGGCATCTTTTTTACTGTATTTTTGGTGCAATCCATTAAATCAAAATTTTACTGAATTTTTAATTGCAGACTTTTTTAATTTATCCATTATTTTCAAACAATAAAGCAAGCAATGTAAAAAACTTTGTCTTTTGCAATAAAATTCTATCAAATTTAGCTATCAAATTGGCTTTGGCTATCGAATTTAACATTTGGTCTTTTGGTTTTTTTTGGCCATTTCTTTGAGTCAAAATCTTATTTTTGTTTTATTTAATTTTTTTTAGTCTTTACTTGGAACAAAAATAGAGATTTTGGACACTGATTGAAAGTGATAATCTTTCTTTTAGTCTACACTTTTAAATATGGGATGATAAAAAAGAACAAATTGGCTTTATTTTGTTATGTTTTGGCTTCTTTTGACATTTTGCTTGGCCTTTTTTAAAAACTTGATCTGGCAACCCTATTACAGAGGAAGCTCTCTTGTTGTTGTTTATATTTGCATTCAATAGATTTGTTTAAATTGTATTTTTATTTATTTTATTTTCCAGATTTTTACCCCCCCCAACAAACCTCTGTAGTCAAAACAGTCTGTTGGGGCAATTAAAATTAAATTTTGTGGTCTGAAATTTAATTAATTTTAACTGCTCTAACTTGATGTCATTGAGCACTTTTCTAATAAACACTAACCAAAAAACTTTCAAAATAAATTTGAAAAAACTTATATCATATACACAACCATAGGAATTATAGTTAATAAATTATAATTTCTATGGTAAAAATATATATGTAATTAAATTGGACATTAGGAGTTGGATAAAATATTCCAACTATGACTTCTTCCTAAAACCTCTGACGCTATGCAAGTCTGACTTCAACTCCGACTCCATGTGACTCTGACTTCAACTCCGACTCTGCAACCATGCAGTAATTCTAAATTACAAGTTCATTACTTTTATTCAGACTAAACCAAGTAAAAAACTATACACAAACAAAAGTGTTTTATAAAAAGTAAAACACTTTTTCAATGTACAATTTAAAACAATCTTAAACTATTTCAAAGTAATTAAACTCATATAAGATTAATTTCAAATCAAAAAAAGTTTGATTTAATTGAAAACTACTTACAGGTATACCAAAATGCTCTGTCACACCTCGACCATGATCTCCTAGAATGCCAAATGAGATGGATTCATCAATAATTAGTCGAACTTTATATTTGTATTTGAATTCTATGAGCTTTGGTAAATCACAGATATTTCCAGTGTTTGCAAATATTCCTTCAACGGCAATAAATTTTCTTGTAACTGCTGCTTTCTTTACATCCTGAAATAAAAAGTGATTGGTTTGAGTTTAATTTAAACTTAAACAAAATTAAGTAAAAAACTTTGTCAAATATTTTTAATAGCGGTAACAGATGGTTGTGTGTTATAACAAAATAAGGATAAAATAACAATGTGTCTTTTTCCTACTTTTATTTTATATTGCTTGTTACAATTATTACAGTATTTGACAATAAAGTTATTATTCTTCTATGAAAAATTTTAAGCTTACATAAACTTATAAGTTATTTTATAAAACACACTTTTACAGGCTGGTTTATCCTGATTTAACAAAAATCTAGTGGTCTATCATGCACAACAAATAAAATATAAGAATGAAGTATTCAAATCAACATTTATTGAAAAAAAAACATACACATATTAACATATGAAAGTTTATTTTCCTGTTAGGAGTAGCTATACCAGAGAGGTTTGCAGGTCTGAACAAATTTAGACAAAATGTTGTTCATAACTTCAAACTTGTTAGCTGAGGCAGGCAAGCACTTTATACCAGTTTATATTAAGCTAGTTGAAGTTGGCTAATACTGCAAAAAAGATATGATATGACATTTAAAATTGTCTTTCATACAGCCTCCTGCACCACTCTTTAAAGGTCTGCAATTGATTATTTGGAAGAGACTTGAACAAGTCAATATTTGGCAAAGGTAATCAGATAAGTTTCTTCTTAAACATAGCCAGTCTTATCACAGTTAGGAAACTGACAATGAATGTTTTTTTTTACAAATTAACTCATTTTAACGTACTTCGTTTAGTCGCTGCTTCCTTATTCACAATCTTTATTTCTACATGCACTATGATTAATTTCAAGTTGATTGTGAGTAAAAATGAAATAAATAAATAAATAAATATTTCTGCCTTCTAACCAATCTCTGCTGGGTGGAGTTGTATTTTGTCTGGTAGAAAGAAACTTGATTCTGTCTTGTCAAGAAAAACAAAGGGTGGAGTATCCGCAGCCCTTGAATTGCATTTCACCTGTGATAATTTTCAATATGGCTTGCATGTGGTTGGGTGGAAGTGAAGTCAGTAATAGTTTTTGTGATAAAAATCAAAAAATCAGCAGATTCTGCATGATGACCTTTTTTTCAAGATTGCCATGTTTTTAGGACAAAAAATTATATTGCTCCCAAAACTTTTATGTGGCCCAAACCATTTTTTAATTTTCAGACCGGCCCATGAGTGCAATAAGGTTTCCCACCCCTAATCTATAAAATCTATCCAAAAAAACATCCAACCTTATCTTCTTACATCCAAATAATGACTTGTCAATAAAAGTGGTTTTGACAGATTCCAGAATTACAATCACTGTATACCTATGCAAAGTTTTACTGATTGTTGGTATTATCTAATTTAAAAAACCATATAGCATAAGACAGTGCTGCAAAATGTTGAGGTAAAATTGATACTTGATCAAATCATAGTAGGTCTACAAAAAGTTTTTCTGACAATGAAAGAAATTGATAGCTTTAATGTACACATTCATGACTTTTTGGGAAAAACTAGTTTAGTGAAACATGACAGATTTTTTTGCACAAAAAAGTAATTGAAATACTGCTACTTTAAGTAAAATACATGATGTATTTTATATTTTTTGTTTTGTAAGTTGTACTGATCATGGCCTATTAGTTTCAATCATTATTAATATTTGAATGTTATAACTAAAATACCATGGGACAACAATATCTTGGCATCTCTGAAAGCAGGTGAGAGTAATTGCTTGCCTTATGTATTAGGACCTCTGTTGCTTTTCTGTAAGTCAGGAGGATAAATATTGAGATAAAACAAACATATATAGTTTACCCAATGTGGTCATATTAAGCAAATCTACTGTATTGCATGCTTATTGTTTTTTTGCTTGCTATTGAAATGAAAGAATGCATCAAAGATACTGCAACAAATTTGCAATTCAAAAGATTCTGTCTACGACAGTTGATCAAATGACACTTGATCCAAATGACAGTCAATTGTAATAACACTTGATTGAAATGACATTTGATTGAAAAACAACAATTTGTTTATTTCTGCAAGTTTCTATGATTAATCTTTTGTTATTGTAAATTTAATTTATTAAAAGCAGAGGTCATCAGTAGTAAAAAAGCCACTTGTTTTAATTATTGTAATTTTTTTCAATGTCAAGGTCAAGGTTTCTTAACAAGGATTCTGGCAATTTGTTTTTAGGGGATCTACAACGAATACCTCTACTTGTGGATTTATTTCTTTTAGAACCTTATTGCTGCAATTTACTTTACTTATTGCTTGCTTCTTTTGTATTATCTTTTTGCAATGCAATCTTATTTCAATGAAACATTGATAAATATTTCATCCTATAGACTAGCATTTCCCAAACTGGGCACTGCAAGACTTTGGCGCTGCATAGATTTGTGAAAACTGCTGCGTTTACTAGTTCACTTAGCACAATGAATGTTATCGGTTTTGTAATAAAAGAGCTTCAAATCATAATGACCAAATGTTCTAATAACTATTTTGTAACAACAGACAAACAACTTTGAAAGTGAAGAATGCAGAGGCTTATATGAAAATTTTTTTCTACCTTTTAAGGAAAGCAACACCAAGGTTGCATACTGTGTCACTCACTTTTATTGTAAATTTGTTATTGTAAATTTAATTTATTAAAAGCAGAGGTCATCAGTAGTAAAAAAGCCACTTAATTTAATTATTGTAATTTTTTTCAATGTCAAGGTCAAGATTTCTTAACAAGGATTGTTATATTATAAGGTTGCTTTGAAATATTTTACTCCCTTTCTTTGTGGAATTAAATTCTCAAAGTTTTACCAAGATCTGTGCTCTTTCTAACCACACACGTTTGATTAGGCAGTATTGATGTATAGATGTGATCAATCAAGCAAAACAATTGTTTCAGACACTGTAAAAGCTTTATTTTTGATCTAATATTCTTGTAGCTGCAAAATATACCAAATGAAGTAGAAACTAAACATGAAAGTGTGTGTTGTTGAATGGCAACCCTGGGAAGGAAAGAGATTTATAAAGTATATTACTATTTTTAAAATATAAAATTTTGTAAGAGTCTAGTTTACGCAATTATAAGATATTTAACAGCAATAAAGTTTAAGTTTCGTAATGGATAAATTTATTACTGGTACTTTACTAGAAAAAAGACAGGTTGAAATTAAACATAAAGAAAGACTAGAAAATACAACAGTAATTATCTTAATTTTGGCTTTACTGTCATAGAAAAAAAAGCCATTGAGTATCCACAATGAGTGATTTGTTGCAAAATCTTAGCTGCAGAATGCATGCTACCCAGTAAACTGAAACGCCACCTTACAACAAACCACAACTACTTATCTGGAAAACCACGTTGATTTTTCATCTGAAAGTTATCAGAAATGAAGCAATCGGTTGTGTTTTCAAACTTTTTGTCTAAACCAGCCAAAGCTCAGCTAGTGTTTTTTAAATTTGTGCATAGAATTGCAAAATGTAAAAAACCACCTACTATCACAGAGGAGCTAATATTACCTGCTGCCATTGATTTAATCTTGACAATGATTGGGGATTTAGCTGTGCAAGAGCTTAAAACTGCTCCACTCTCAAACAACACTATTTGCAGGAGGATTGAAAAAATTGCTGATGATATCAATGATCAGTTTGTAACAAATATGTGTGGAAATGAGTTCAGCTTACAGTTAGATGAGACAACAATCAGCTAACTTAATTTGCTACGTATGATTTATTGACAAAAATGGCAACATTTATTAAAGATTTGCTCTTTTGCAAGCCCAATTTATTAAGTTGTAAAGCACATGATTTGTTTGCTTTCTGAACAATTTTTTCAAGAAAAATAATTTTGATTGGAAATATTGTGTTTGCTTGTGCACTGATGGTGCCCATGCTATGTCCGGTTGCTTCAACGAATTATGAGCATTAGTGCAAGGTGTTGTTCCCCGTGCTAAATGGACCCATTGCCTAATATATCAAGCAGTGCTGGCTTTGCAACAGCTCAATTCTGACCTAAACGAAGTGCTTGAAAAAGTTGTCAAACTTGTAAACTTCATTAAAACAAGACCTCTGAAGGCTCAGCTTTTCCACTATCTTTGTGATAAACTTGGAGCCAAACACAATAATTTATTGTTTTACTGTAATTCAAGATGGCTTTCTAAAGGCGAAGTTCTTTTTGTGTGTACAAATTAAGAAAAGAAATTAACATATTTTTTGAAGAAAAGCATTCTCTTGCTACTACATTTGAAGATGGAGTTTTCCAGTCTAAGTTGGTGTATCTATGTGATATTTTTGAAAAACTAAATCAATTAAACATCTTACTCCAACAAAAAGATACTCACATCCTGCAACTTTATGACAAACTTACAGCTTTTAAAAGAAAACTATGATTATGGAAAACTGGTCTGTTGGAAAATGGAGAACAGTGTGATAGTTTTCCACATTTAAAGTCACATTTAAGTTCATTATCTGGGAATTCCTCCTTGCATTGTGGTGTACAGAATGTGATCTTTTGCATTTGGATTACCTAATCTCACATTTTGATAAATATTTTTCTGAAGACATGAATAAGTACAAGTGGATAAGAAATCCCCTTGTTGACAATCCAATTGCACCTGAAGGGTTTACATCTCTTGAAGCTGAACAATTCATCAATCTTTCATCTGACTTCACTTTGAAAAGCATTTACAGTTCTGATTCAATAACTTTTTTCTGGATTACAGCTCAATTTGAATTTCCACTGATGAGCTGTACAGCTCTCCATATTCTTATACAGGGTGGGGTGTAAGTTTGGAAGCAATTTTTTAAACTAAATTAT
This sequence comes from Diplosoma virens, assembly GCA_963680785.1. Taxonomy (NCBI): domain Eukaryota; kingdom Metazoa; phylum Chordata; class Ascidiacea; order Aplousobranchia; family Didemnidae; genus Diplosoma; species Diplosoma virens. The sequence continues at coordinate 20,066,410 of OY796880.1, read as the reverse complement.
TTTGTTACTATAGAATAGTTCATAAGTAGGAAATATGTTTTATTATAGATAAGACATCACTCTATCACAATATCAAATAAATTTTTTTGCTAAATTTTAAACGATTTGAAAATGTCAGACAAGAGAGAAGCTATAGTTGCATTACATCATGCCAGAAAGTCAGATTCCACTATTGCAAAGACACTTCAATTGCAAGATCCACTGTCTGGAAGACATTGACACATTTCAATGAAAGAGGGCATTTATCTGATTGTCCAAGAAGTGGCAAACCATGCACCCAAATGAAGTGGTAAACCACACACCAGTCTAAATCAATGATTAAGTGGATTCGAGAGAGGATTAGGAGAAACTGGATGTCTGGTTTTAATAAAAGTTGCCTCGAGTAGACACAAATGGAACGAGTTGTGTGCCACAACAAGAATTTTAAAACGTTTGTCATTATAGTTTGCAGCACATTGCTTGTTATCAAGCAAGTGTTGTCCTATGGCAGAGCCACAATCTGGGTTATTACGTTTTAGCTTACAGGATCTACCAGGTTGAGATCATGGAGGGTGCTTTGCTTGCTGTTGTAGCCATTTAGGAACATGCTGCTTGATTCTATCTTGTAGTCACTGTGATGTTCGTCCTATGTACCTACTGTCACAATGACATGAATATTCATAAATAATAGAGCTTTTCAGTGTGGTAGGTAAAACATCTTTGCGGGCTACAGGTGACATGCGTCTGGATGTAAATACCACTCTGATGGTAATGGAGCCATAGCAGCTTTTAACAGCCGTTTTGACATTTTTATCAAGACCAATGGAAGCTTTCCCTATCCAAGGAACTCTCAAATACACTGGGCACTTCTCAAGGCCAAATCGTTTGGGCATAGAAAACTGAGCAATTTTCTTGGAAATGTTGCTATCAATAATTGATTCAGGATAACCATTGTCCAATAGAATGTTCTTGATATGCTTAATTTCTTTGTTTAGTTTAGATTTCGTGCATATCATTAGTGCCCAGTGTACCAAAGTTGATATAAGTTTTGTTTTTTGTTTAGTGGGACTGAAAGATTCCCAATGTAAGTACCGTCCAGTAAAGGTACTTGTCAATTTCTCTCATTCTTTGACAAAATTAGATTTTACAGATACCTTGCTATGATTGAAGAAAAGACAAGCACGAAAATTCATAACAGAAATGAATCCTTGCTTGCCACTCTAAAAAAGAAAAGATTTGGAAATATGCTGAGTTGTACAAAGAAACATATCTTAAACCTCTCGAATCATGTATTATCAGATGTGGAAAGTTTTGTTCTATTGCATGGTCTGAACTTCAGCCTTTCACCAAAATCAATACGCAGAGAAATCTTTGCAGAATTTGAATCATTGTGGGCCCAATTGGGTCATCATGGAGCTTCATCAGAAAACGAACATTGTTCTTTGAAGGCTAGACTTACAGACCTTGCCCATCTGTACTGTGGTGAAGAGATTGACTCACGTGATTTTGCTTTTCATGGAGAATGCTTTCGAGCACTCAACAGCATACATTCTAATGAAAATATTGTCATCACTAAACTGGACAAGGATTCAGGTGTAGTCATTCTGAACAAGAATGACTTTATCGATAAAATGCTAATAATACTTGATGATCCATAAAAATTCGTAAAACTTGGACCAACCTCAAGCAATGACAACACTGCTAATATTGAATCAAAACTTCAAAAACGTTTATTAGAACTATTTAAAGACTCAATACCTAAAAGTCTTTACCAAAATATTTGTCCTACCAGATCACAAAGACCCAGAATGTATGGTTTACCCAAAATGCACAAAACAAATGTACCATTATGACCAATACTATCTATGACAGGCTCATCTCATCATGAGCTCAGCAAGTGGTTAGCAAGTCTTTTGGAACCAGTATTAAAGAGTTTCTCAACACATTGCATTTGTGACTCATTTACATTTGTTGATGCTATTCACAACTTTAAAGATTTAATAATCTTTCCATGTGCTCCTTTGACATCTCAAGTCTTTTTACAAATGTCCCATTTGAAGAAACCATTAACATCTGTGCAGATGCCTTGTATTGCGATGACCCGAATGCACAGCCATTTATTTCTAAGGCTGTCTTCATTGAACTGATGAAAAGTGCCACATCTGGAGTAGAGTATAGATTTAATGACATCATGTACAAGCAAACTTATGGGGTTGCAATGGGTTCACCACTAAGCCCAGCCTTAGCTGACATCTTTGTTGGATTTTATGAAGAAAAACTCTTCTCTCAAATATCAAAACCTTCCACATATTTTTGGTACATTGATGATACATTTGCTATTTTTTGCAATGAAAAAGAGTTGGAAAACTTTTTCAATCAACTAAACTGTCTCCATCCTTCTCTGAAATTTACCTTTGAGAAAGAGAAAAATAATTGTTTACCATTTCTTGAAATTAATGTGGAACAAACAGTTACCAGTTTTGAAACTAGTGTGTATAGAAAACCTACTTTTATTGGACGGTACTTATGTTAGGAATCTTTCAGTCCCACTAAACAAAAAACAAAACTTATATCAACTTTGGTACACCAGGCACTAATGATATGCACGAAATCTAAACTAAACAAAGAAATTAAGCATATCAAGAACATTCTATTGGACAATGGTTATCCTGAATCAATTATTGATAGCAACATTTCCAAGAAAATTGCTCAGTTTTCTATGCCCAAACAATTTGGCCTTGAGAAGTGCCCAGTGTATTTGAGAGTTCCTTGGATAGGGAAAGCTTCCATTGGTCTTGATAAAAATGTCAAAATGGCTGTTAAAAGCTGCTATGGCTCCATTACCATCAGAGTGGTATTTACATCCAGACGCATGCCACCTGTAGCCCGCAAAGATGTTTTACCTACCACACTGAAAAGCTCTATTATTTATGAATATTCGTGTCATTGTGACAGTAGGTACATACGACGAACATCACAGTGACTACAAGATAGAATCAAGCAGCATGTTCCTAAATGGCTACAACAGCAAGCAAAGCACCCTCCATGATCTCAACCTGGTAGATCCTGTAAGCTAAAACGTAATAACCCAGATTGTGGCTCTGCTATAGGGCAACACTTGCTTGATAACAAGCAATGTGCTGCAAACTATAATGACAAACGTTTTAAAATTCTTGTTGTGGCACGCAACTCGTTCCATTTGTGTCTACTCGAGGCAACTTTTATTAAAACTAGACATCCGGTTTTATGTAAACAAAAAGAATTTATTTACACATTAAAACTTTTCAAATAACCTAAGTTGTGAGTAACAGTGTTTTTCCTTGGTAACTTCTTTCTGAGATTACAATATATTGCACCACACTTCTTTGATTTTGTGCAGCTGTGCCTTTCTCCTTTCTGAGACCACAGCACCTTTCTCCTAATTGTTGAGACTATAAATACCTTGATTTTCTCTGGTTTGTCCCATTTTGATGTGATTGCCACTTATAAGAGCATCACAAAAAGCTTATGGCTTTGATAAAATCGACTTTGTTTAAAGTGATATTAAAATTCTGTACCACAAAAAAGCTCTTTATGTATTTACCATTCACCAAGACAAACATAATCCTTATTAATTTACAATGACCTAACTTGTGAATCAAAGATATTCACATGCATTATATTCATTGTGATTAAGACAAAGCTGATTAAAAACCCTTGTCAGATAATTTGTTTTTGATTACCATCTAACATGGTGAATCAAACAAGAAATATAAATTTGTAAAGACATATCTTGTTTGTGTTTTGGGTGGAACAATGGGCCACAGATGTTTAAATGTTTCTAAAAATAAGCCATGAACCCTGAACAGTTGAGAAACACTGGTTTAGCTTATTTTGTTTTAGTAAAAATTTAAAAACATTTGTTATTATAACAAAAATTGTTTTTAAACTTGGTTTCCAAACACCAAATTGGAATTGAACAAATTAAAAATATTTCAGTTAAATTTTTGTTAAAAAATTAAAATTGTTAACATACATGTCAAATTACTTGATGCAATAGATACCAAAAAAAAAAAAATCATCCAAAAGTTTTCAAAACTTTCCTGCAAAATCATTAAGGGCTTTGCAATGTTTTGTTAAAAATGTTTTGTTATGATTCAATCAACTGTCATTTGATCAATTGTTGTTCAATCAACTGTTGGATCACAAAAGATTCAAAAATCTTTTGAAACTGGTACCTTAATTTACACTCAAATACAGAAATGGTTTAATTGCTTTAAAAACAGTTGAATGTCAGAGGAAAGTGATGGATGTTCAGACAAGCCATCAAAAGTTAACACAAACATATGATAATTGGGAGTAGACAGAGAACTTTTCATTTTATTTCAACTAAATATTTGTACATGCAGAGAGAGCCAAGAAAATTACTTTTTAGGTATTAATGGAGCAACAGAAGAAACTCCAAAAACTTTTTTTCTGGACATAGTGGATTGTGCAAACAATGATCCAAAATTTAGGCATGATACCTGATGATCAAACCTGGATTTATGCTAATGATTCAGAAACAACAAAGTATCAATCTTTCAGTAAAAGTGTTTACAGTCAGAAAGTTCAAAAACATTTGACAACATAAAGTGATGCTGACTTGTTTTTTTTAGCTTTTTATTCCAGCATCATCATGTTTCACAAATCAGAGGGCAAAATATTCAATAAAGGTATTGCTTGGAGGTCTTATGTAAACTTTGCATGTATAAAAAAAAACAGCTTTCCTGAATTGGCATCTTGCAACCTACTGACTGTTTTCAAAACTTTTGTTAAAAATTATGCTGAATTTAAAAAAGCAATTAAACCCACTAGAGGAAATAATAGAAAAACTGACAGCAGAGCTCAGAACCAAAATATAGAGTTCAAAAGGTGTTTTCAAATGTAGCTAAGGTGCTGGAAAAAATGTATACATGTGTAAAGATGTATTTCAAAGAAAATCAAATAAAATTTGTGATATCTACTCTTTTATGTTTTTTATGCCCAAAATTCAGATACTTTTTGGGACAGACTTGATATGCAAACAAGCGCAACATCATCAAAAAACTTTTAAAACCAGGTAAAGCTCCAGGTCCTGATTCCATCATATGCCCTCCAACATTTAAAACCAGGTAAAGTTCTGGGTCCTGATTCCATCTGCTCTGAGCTTATACTCCATGCCGGAGCTGCTTTGAAGTCCTGGTTATATGACTTACTTTCTTCCTGTTTGCACTGACTCAAAATTCCCAAGATCTGGAGAAGAGCACTTGTGGTCGCAATTCCCAAACCAGCAAAGCTTGTGGGGGACCAAAAGAGTTATTGACCGATATCTCTGCTCTGTGTCCCCGACAAGATTTTCAAGAGGCTTATCTACACCTGCATTGAACCATTAGTCAATCCACTGCTCCCTAAAGAGCAGGCTGGGTTTTGACGTGGGAAGTCAACCATAGATCAAGTTGTTCTGCTAACCCAGAACATCAAGGATTCTTTCGAGGCTAAAAAGAAGGCCAGTGCCGTATTTGTCGATCTGACAGCTGCTTATGACACTGTCTGCCACCGTGGCCTTACCTACCTGCAAGCTGCTGAGACTACTTCCGGATAAGCACATGGTCAAAATGATTATGGAGCTTGTGCGAAATCAAAGTTTTATTCTTACTACCAGTAACAGCAAGCAAAGCAGGCTATGCCATCTTAAAAACGGTGTCCCTCAGGGATTGATCTTGGCTCCCCTCCTATTTAACATCTATACATATGACCTTCCTTCCATGACTTCCAGAAAGTTTGCTTATGCTGATGACTTAGCATTGTTGCATTCTTCTGGAAACTGGAAGGACTTGGAGGGGACTTTAAGCCAAGACATGTCTACACTTTCAGCGTATCTCCAGACTTAGAGGTTGAAGCTCAGTCACACTAAGGCGGTGACGGCAGTCTTTCACTTAAATAACTGAGAGGCCAAACGTGAGCTAAAAGTCTGCAACAATGGTAGACTTTCACCATTCTGTCCTACCCCTACTCATCTTGGGGTAAAACTGGACAGATTGCTCACGTTTCATAACCATTTAGTGGCATTGTGCAAAAAACAATCCTCACGCGTCACACTGTTGAGGCGACTCATGGGCTTGGGATGGGGTGCTGGTGCTAAAATACTATGCATAGCCACCTTATTTCTAGTCTACTCAACAGCTGAGTACTGTGCGCCAGTCTGGTGTTGCAGTGTTCACACTCTACTCATCGACAGTGTCTTGAACGACACCTTGCACATAGTCACTGGATGTCTTGGTCCCACTCCAACAGACCACCTACCTGTACTCTCAGGCATCCAGCCAGCTGAGCTTCGCCAAATGGGAGCGACACTCTCCTTGGCTTACCATGGATCTCTGGACCCTAATCATATCTTGTATGGTCTTTTAAGTGGGTCCTCAGATACTCACCAAGTGAGACTAAGATCCAGATGCCCATTCGTTCCAGCTGTGTGGAATCTTTTGGACAACCTTGCCAGACTTGGCATCCACGCTTCTGAATGGACAAATCACAAATGGAATGTGAAGTACTGTGAAAATGCTTCCGGCTCTGTGTTTTTGTGCCCCAAACCGGTGCCAGGCTTGTTGGGATGGGCTTACCCCAAGCAGCTTGGGTTAAGCTCAACTGCCTGTGGACTGGTGTTGGGTGATTCCATTCGTCCATGCACAAATGGGGTCTTGCTCCTTCACCGAATTGCAAGTGTGGTGCCTCTGAGCAAACCGCAGACCATATACTAACAGCATGCCCCATACATCAGGCACCACATGGAGCACAAGGTCTGACGGTTTTTGATGACAAAACTCGATGCTTGCTTAATAACATCACTGCCAGCATCTGATTCAGGCAGTGCAGCAGTCTGGGGTAGTAAAAGGATAAACCCTCGGCCCCAGTTCTGCTTGTGTCTGACCTGGAGTGGATGCCCTTCAAACGATGACGATCAAAAAACTTGTTCAAAGTTCTTCAAGTTAATGCAAGTTGCATCCAAACCAAACAGAAGAATTACTCATTAAAAATACACAAGATCACCACAAAATACACCTCATTAAAAATACAACAATACAAAAAAAATCAACATTAGCTTTTCACAACTTGAAACATAAAGCACTTCATTAATTAAACTTTAAATCATCAAAATCCACTTTCAACATCAAAACATTGCACATCACAAACAGGCACATTCATTCTGGGCATATACAAACAGAGTTCAAATTATATCCAACACAATTACAATCATCACAAATCTTCCAATTAGTTTTATCACAGCTGATGTCAATGCTCACTTGCTCTTAGAGCATTCAGCCACTAATATAATATAACAATATTTGGCAGTAACTGACTTTTTGAAAAAATAGTAAGTGCAATCTTGGAAAATTATTATCTGAATTAATTTGTAAAAAAAAACTCTGCCTCAAAGGAACAATCTTTGTGTATCAACATAAGCTATGACATCCTCATAAGTTTAAAAAGGGGAAAAACAGGCCTGTTAAAGTTTGCTTGTTGTCAGATCTGAAAACAAAAATGTTACTTTGGAAGTTAGTACATATTAATGAATCAAATGCCAAAGTTTTTATAAACTGCTTTTTTGGCCAAAATGCTAAATACAATAAAAACATTGCATTTATTGAATACCAAATTTGAATATGTATTGTATTCCAATGCCAAACAGTCTTGCAAGTTTGTGGCATCACAACCAGTCTTTTATTACAATTGTGACATTATAATCACTTCCATATACATATGAATCCAGTTAATTTCATAGTCAATTTGCCAAGCTTTGTTATGTGATTAACCGGATTATGCATTTATCCAGAAATAGTAAAAAACACTCCCTTTTAACCATAATTGTTTCTAAATCATGTCAGTATATGTACCCATTCATGACAGGCATTTCAGAATGAACTTGTTATAGCATTACCAAGAAATTATAGAAATTTTTATATTTCATAATATCTGTAAATCCTAGTGGCATTACACTTGGTTTCTTCATTGCTTTGAAAAGCAATGCAAGCTAATCTCTTGTTGCTTACATAAAATCTTGTTTCCACTACCAGCATAAAATGGAGTATTCTTTGTTTGTTTTATTGATTTTTTTTACTTCACTTAGCACTCACATTTTAAGTATGAAAAGATCAATAGAGAAAACAAAGATTTTACTGCAACTTTATTAGTTTTTTTGCTTCACTTAGCGCTTGGTAAGATTTTAAGCATGGAAGGATCAATAAAAGAAACAAAGAATTCTCCATTCTCTGCTCATAGTGGAAGTGCACCCTTAAGGTCTGCATTTCCACACATAAAGATGTTATGCTTTGTTTCTTCTATTCTCATGATGCAAGCAAGTGACAAAAAACAGAGAAAAAAGGTGAGTGTGGGTGTTGTTTTCAATCAGTTAGAAATGTTACAACTCTTTTTTTTAATCAGATCATGACAGTAGCACTTGAACAACTTTGATCTCATGTTTTGTATTGACTGCTGTTTACTCATGAATGTAAAGCAAGAGCATTGTGTGTTTGTGCTCACAATGTGTTTTCAATTGGCAGTTATGTTTATTGATGTACAGGAATGTTCAGTTAAGTGAATAAATAGCTTTAAATTTCTATTCAAATAATCCAATTACACAATAAACCGATATGCAATTAACCAAAGTATTTTCCTAGCAAATAATTAGTTTTGGGTTTGGGATTGCTGATCTTTATGCAATAAAGCAGATTAGGTGATTATCCAGATTCATCTGTATACTAAAAAAATTTTTAGTACATAATCAATATAGTCACAAATTTTCTAGGCTCACAGTCCACAGCAGCTGCAAAATTAACATTTTCTTTTGTTGTCACAAAAAAATTAGTAATTGTTGCAGCAGGTTTCACAGATTTCTTCAGTTGATAATTCTTTACAAAATCACATTTGCTATTTATTTGCCAAATAAGGCCATTGCCAAATAGATAGTTTGCCTTGCTCAATCATTTTGCTTTGACAACTAAAGACCCTCAAAGACATTGCTTGACTCCAATCACATCAAATTACACAAATATGTACCATCACAAAGGACACTCAATCAAAGACAGCTTCTTACAATAAAGCTGCATTTTGCATGATTGCAATACCTGCAAGACTATCTACTCACTTGCATCAGATCAACTACTCCACCAAACACCTTCAGCAATATATCACATGGATCAACACAACATTTCTTCACTTCATAAAACCAAAACAAATCCTACCAAGATGTCAACTGAAAATCATTTACATGTTGTGCAAAAAGTTTCCAGACTACTTTCTATTGATTTAATAAATAAATTTGTTTTTTTTATTTTTTTTTAAATCATGAAATTAATGTTTTGGACAATTGTTTGTATTTTATGCATTAAAATTCACAAATTTCTAAAAATTAATCATTAAAAATGGAGAAAGGAAATGCAATTATTGAATTACACCTCATGGGAATATCAGCCCCTCTTATCAAATGTCTCAGAACCTCAGTCAAATGAAGAATGGCATGAAGAAGGGGGAAGTCATCTTTTCAGATAAAAAGATATTCACAGTTGAAGCAAAAGTGAACTGCCAAAATGACAAAATGCTGGCAAAGAAAGCAAAGGACATAACAGAGAAAATGTTGTACAAATCATTAAGCAAATTAAATATATTTAATATTTACAAACTCAAATAGGGAAAATTCATGTATCAATTACAAAATAACAAATTAGCTTTTGTTTTATTAAATTAAAAATAAATAAATAAAATTTATTCTCATGAAACAAGACTAACTGAAAAATTAATATATTTTCTATCTCTTGGCACAAAATCAATTGGCCAATTACTATTATTTTACAGCAGTGTAAAGCAATGAAAAAGTATTCATTATAGCATTAAAACCAAGTATTGGATTTCCTTCAAAAAACATTTAAAGATCACCTATTATCTAAATATTAATATTATTTTACTTTGATTTATTTTGCTTTACATATTGTCATCTACTTAATTATTTAAAGGTTATAGTGAATTTCTTTTGTTTTTATTGCGCATTATTTTTTTGTATATTTTTGTTGTTGTTAACTGTTGGGTTGGGAGCATCTGACTTGATAACCAGTGGCATTGGAACTAAATTTTAGCTGAGGGTCAACTTAACTTTGATATGCCTGCACTAATGTCATAAAGAGCAGACCTGCCTTTTTCTTGCCTAACTCTACTATTATCAATGTGTTGATATAGCTATAAATGTGTAGTTTTAAGACTGTAGTTATGCTACTTAACAACTTACTAATGTATTGTAGGCATCTGCCATTTTAGACAAGACAATTTGTGGTTCAGGGATTAGTACTCACTGACATATTAATGGCTGATATAATTGCATATTCAAAACAGCACTTTAAGAAAATTTTCTCCAAGTGAAGAAGATAAGCTGTATTACATTTCTGCTATTGCACTTAAAATAATAAAAGTACTGTTCAATATTTGTGAAAACATTTATAATCAAAACTGCTGAAAAATAATAAGAGAATTTTTACAAACATTACATGAGTCCCAGACTTAGTAAGCCCCATTGACTCAAAAAATGTTTTATTATTTTAAACATGCTAGTGAGAAGTTATAAAAGTAATCCAATTTAGTTTTTTTTTAAATACTGGTACCTGATTAAAAACAACAAAAATTACACTTTGATTTAAAAGAATCTATTCTAAATCTTACACTGACACTAGCACTTAACAAAGCACCACATATAGGCTAAGTTAAACTACACAAGACCAAATGCAGCTTTTTGAGGATTCATATTTGCCACAAATGCAACAACTTTATCAATGGATGTGAATTTTTGGTCAATCGTATAATCTTTAACAAGTAAAGTTCCAGTAGTATAGACTGTTAATGGTATTAGGCAGTTGAAGGGCAACAATAACTGACATGCTAACATTTATTTGTTAGTTTATATTCACACTATTAATAAGAGTAGTTTTTCATGTTCCCACCACTTGCACATCTGTTTTATTGAATCCACAATCCTTTAAAACTTGATTTTATGTTTCTGGTTAGTTTTAAAGTTTGCATATCGAAACTTTTTTTATTATTAAGCATTCAAAAAAACAAAGTAGGCCTAATGTAATTTAAAATAAAAACTCTAGTGTGTAGTAACCTATCTATTAACAATTCAGCTGGGCTGTAACAAGACCTTAACTGTGATGTTCAGTATGCTAAAAGGGCAAAATATGGGTCATGTGATTTTAAAAGATTCTTTATGGTTTGCACAGCTCTTTCTTCTTCCCCATTACTTTGCACATATCTCAGACTACTGAATGTATGATGAAAGCCATAATGCTTAGCAAAATTTTGAAAAAGAAAAAATGAAAACTGAGAACCTCTATCAGACATAACCTCCTCAGGAATACCAAACTTAAAAAACATTGATTTCAAATGTGGTATTATGTCATTGATGGTTGACCCATGGTTTAATGATGCTAATTCTACCCATCATGAAAAAAAATCAATTACCAGTAAATAAACACAATTGTTGAAATAAAATAAATCACATGCCACATTTTTCCAAGAGTGATGAGGTAAAGTGGATTGCAACACTGGCTCAGTAGGATCAATACAATATTTAACACATACATTACAGCCATTCACAAAAGAATCAATATTCCTACCCCAACCTGGGCACCAAACACTTCATGCTCTAGCATGACATTTAGCAATGCCTTGATGTCCTTTGTGTATGTTGTTTATAATTTCTTTTTGCAATATCATTAGGATAACAATTTGATCACATTTTAATAAAAGCCCTCTTTGAAATAAAATATTGTTGTGCACTTGAAAGTATCATTGCAAATCATGACCAACATGTGCTTGTGAAGGCCACCTATTTTGACAAAAATTAATCACTTGTGAACATACATGATCTGATACAAGTTCATCACAAATTTTCTGGAGCAGGTTATTTGAAGCAGGTAAATAAGCAATAACATAATCAACATAATTTCCTACTTTACAAGGCAAATTATTATCAACTGATTTAACACAGCAAATTGGCAATCAAGAAAGTGTATCTGTGGTATATAGTAACTTTCCTGGAACATACATAACTTTAAAACAAAACCCAATTAATCTCATATGAAATTGTTGAATTTGCAGAGACAGTTCGTTTAAGTTCTTATTACCAAATAATGCAGTTAATGGTTTATGATTGATTTGGATAGTAAAAAGCAGGCCAATCAAATAATTACTAAAACATTCACATGCCCATGTAATACTTAAAGCTTCTTTTTCAATCTGGGCATATCTTTGTTCAGTAGCAATCAAAGATCTTGATGCATAGCTTATAGGTTTTAATTTGCCTTCAATCCTTTGCATCAATACTGCTTGTAATTCATATGATGACTAGAGTTTCATGATTGGGATTATAATGCAATAGTACAGGAAGATGGGTCACTAGGTTTTGAATTTTTTCAAAAGCTTTTTGTTGAGCAGTATCCCAATGAAACAAATTTTTCTTCAACAACAATTCATGAAAAGCATTGGTAATGTCAGCAAAATCAAGTAAAAATTTGCAAATTTATTAACTATTTCGAGAAACTGCCTAACCCCACTTAAATCTGTAGGACTCATATTCTTGATGGTTGTGACTTGCCTGGGTCAGCTTTAATTCCTTCAAAAAAAATCACATGACCCAAATACTTTAAGCTACACTTTGAAAACTCACACTTCTCATTCAAGGTCACTCTGGCTTGAGCAAGTCTGTGCAGAACTTCAATTAAACATTCATCATGCTGCTCTTGGGTTTCTCCAAAGATGATCACATCACCCATATTACTCATGACACCTGAAAGGCTTTTCAGGATGCCTGGCATTCGATGTTGAAAATGTTCAGGTGCCAAACAAATCCCAAACATTAATCTATTAAAGCAAAATCCACCCACAGGTGTTATGCATGTTGTCAAATGTTTAGATTCTTCTGTTAATGGAACTTGCCAGAAACTGGAATTAGCATCCAATTTTTAAAATATTTTAGCTCCCAACAACTTTGACAAAGTGTCTTCTCTGATTGGGAGCATATGCAATTCACGGCACACATTTTTGTTTAATTTAGTATAATCAACACAGATACATACTTTTCCATTGCACTTTGGTACTATCACCCATACCACTACACCAATTCATTGGCTCTTTGACACAAGAAATAACGCCTTGTTCTTCCATGCTTTTTAATTCTAATGAAGCAGCTTTCTCAAGAGCCAATGGAATCCATGTTCTCAGGCAAAACAATTTAGCATCAGGCTTCAATTTAATAGTGTAAGTTTTCCAAGTTCTCCTAAACCTGAAAATACTTCTGGAAACAAAGCTTTTATCAAATCTTTGTTATGAAAAATCATATTAACATTAGTAAAAATATTCAAAGCATGCATAGCTGGCCAGCCTAATAAAGATTGAGAGACATTTTTCACAACATACAGTATATATCTTGATTGGAGCAGCAATCTTCTGCCTCTAGCTTGGCAATAAATTTTCTTTCAACATTTAATGAGTTACACTGGGGGCCCATCAAAATTTGTAATGATGGCATTATGTTTACACTGTTGAGTAATTCAAAAATATCTTTTGATACTAGAGTTATGTCAGCTCCAGTGTCAATTTTGAATTTCTTAGTTTACACCATTCACAAGAACATTAACCATAGGCTTATGTGCATCAAATTTATGATTCGACACAGTTTCTAAAAAAGAACTTTTATTTCATAAAAAGCTTGGCTTGTTAATATTCAACCTACTATTATTAGACACAACACTAATTTTGTTTGAAGCCGCTTCAACAGATTTAACAGCTCAAGCATGGCAAGTTTTTTTCAAATGGCCTAGCTTGCCACAATTAAAACAATAACTGTTCTTAGCTGGGCATCTGTTTCTCTGGTGGTCTTTTCGTCCAACAACACTTCATTTACATCTTTTTGTCTATTTTTTTTGGTCTAACAACTTTCAGTCCAATTTCAAAGAAAAAAAGTCCTGTTAAGAGTACCCTAACCCTAATCCTAACCCTAAACCTTATTGGACAAAAAGACGTGGATGAAATGTCATTGGACAAATTGTCATCAGATAAAAAGTTGGTACACACTCATGAGCTCTGTAATCCCCACACCATGAACAACTTTTCTCTTTAGATGAGCGGCTTGTTTCATGTCTCACAGCTTGAATCTCATAGCTCTTTACAGTGCTTCTGATGTGTTACAGTGCTTTTCATGAGCTCCAAATTTTTTGCGCTTTCAATAGCTCTTTGCAATGTCAAATTAGGGTCCATCTGCAATTGCTCAAATAAGGTCACATCTGCAAGACCCACAACCAAATGATCTGTATCATCTCCTCTTTTAATGCTCCAAATCTGCAATGCTCTATCAAACAATGCAATAATAAAATAAACTCACCAACAAATTTATTTGGCATCTGGACCTGTTTATTAAATACAGCTCATTCATAAATTACATTTTTTCTGACAGAAAAATATTTGTCAAATCTGGTCTTCACTATATTATAATTTGAATATTGTTCATCATTATGTTGAAATGGTGACAATATATCATCTGCCTTATCTCCTAGCAGTTACACTTAATTTTTTTCATTCTCTTCTGATAATTTTGATGCCAGGTGATATCGCTCAAAATCTCTAATCCAGTTAGGCCATTGCTCTGGGATACTAAAATTAAAGGTTTCTGGTACTTGAATGGAAAACAACATTAATCAATACTTAATTAAACTTAATTATAATATCTCTTTAGTCTGTTGATATTAAATACGATGCTGGTAACACTTCTGACACCATGTCAGCTTAGTTGCTTTACTTTCTTATTGTGTGTGTATTTGTAGTTAACTCATAAAGCAAAAACTGTGCAGCACACATTTAAGCTAAAGGCAATGCAGGAATGCACATGATTGGCAAAACACAGAGTTAATTGCACAAGACATAATTTGCACATTCTACTGTAATAATCATTTTGATGATAGTCAAGTTGCTGCCTGAGTTTTAGTCAACCCTTAAAAAATGGAATTTTTTACATTCAAAAAACTGTTTTTTGCAGTTTTTAGCTTACTTGCTAGAAATGTTGTAAACTAATTTTGATGATAATTAAATTGACCAATGTTGAAGTTACTTGATTGTAGCTAAATTTTTACAGCAGGCATTTGACATTTGCAATACTATTTGAATTATAACTTAATTGTTATATAAGGCATTTAAGACTTCTTTGGGTAACTATATCTGTAGGTCTAATCATTGCTTATAAATTCAACAAAACAAAAGGAAGATTAAAACTTTTTTAGTGTAATAATGAATTCACAAAGAGTTGGAAAATCAGAATCACAAAAAAGCACTACATAAAGTAAAAAAAACAAAATTAGGCATATTTATTTTGTGTGGAACTCGACAAAACAACTTTTGGTTTTTGTTATGCTCAGGTGCACTTTACACTTGTCATAAAAGTACATAAGTGCTGCCTTGCAACCAAAATTACATGGCAGCACACTAAAAGTGAAATCTGGGTAAAAAACAAAGTGAGACCTTTCTTTACTATTAAAGCTATTCAAAGCTATTAAATTATATTAATGTTAAATTTTCATAAAAAAAATTTCATTATCTGGGAGTTTTACAAAAAATTAATCAATTAAATTCCAAATGCCATAAATTTGTAACTGCCCCCATCTAGTATGATTATACTTTACAATACGGTACAGTTAAAAATTAAAATACATGTGAACTCTTACCATAGTCAGAATCATGTGGCAAAAGTTCACAATCTTTATCTTTTTGTTCAACTTGTAATCTCTGTAATTTTCACCTAACACCATAAAATCTTATAGCATCCGTTTTCTAATTAAAATTCTAAATCAGTAATCTGATGCTTTGATTAAAAGATGAGGATAGTTTTTTGTACAATACCACCAGATGGTGACAAAACATGAATGTTTAGTCCAGTTTTAACCCAAGATAAGTAGTGGTTGGACTGAATGGTAAAAGCCTGTTGCTGTTGTAAACTTTTAGCTCATGTTTGGCCTCTTGGTTATTTAAGTGAAAGGCTGTCATCACCATCTTAGTGTGACTGAGTACAGCCTTTTGCACCGAAAGTGTTAATAGAGGTGAAACTTCATTATTGAACAAGCTTTATGATTACAGGGTGTCAAGAAAGTTCCCGATCCTAAACAAAATTATATAGGGCTAATGACAGAAGGTTTATTGTGGTGATAGAACAAAGCTCCATGAACATAAAAAAATCTGGTTTATTCAAAATGACCCCCATCTGTATCAATAACATGTTGGAGCCTCTGTCAGAAATTCTGACAAGCAGCACGAAGGGCATCTTGAGGAATTTTCTCCCATGCTCGTTTCAGGGAAGCTCGAAGATCCTCCAGATTGTTATGGGGTGAAGAACAGGCTTCTTTTTCCAGAATACCCCACACACAGAAATCCATAGAATTGAGATCGGGCAAAGATGGTGGCCACAAATCTTTGATCCAGAATGAAGGAAAGTGCTCTTCACACCACTTCTGCGTCTTCTTTGATGTGTGAGAAGGCATAGAATTGAGATCGGGCAAAGATGGTGGCCACAAATCTTTGATCCAGAATGAAGGAAAGTGCTCTTCACACCACTTCTGCGTCTTCTTTGATGTGTGAGAAGGCGCGCCGTCTTGTTGGAAGGTGAAGGACTTATTTTTGAACTTTTCCTTCATCGATGCAAGGGCAGGGGTTAAAATATCATTGACATACGGATCTGTATTCACTTTGACCCCCTCTTTAACAAAAATGAGGGGAGATTTCCAAGATTTGGAGATTGCACCCCATACCATCACAGACGAGGGTTTCTGTCGGCGTGAAACGAATCGAAGATGATCAGGGAGGTCCTTGGGCGACTTTCCGAGAATCCTGTCATTCTGGGTGTTGAACTTCGCCTCCACCGAGAAGAGTTTTTCGTCTGAAAAAACGATTTCGCCTTTCTCCGTGCCTCCCTTCAGACGGTTCAGCAGAATTTTGGCCCTCTCCTTTCTTTTTCGCTTCTGGAGGTCAGTTACGAGTTGTCTTGTCCTGATTTTGTACGGGGACATTTTGAGATCCTGTTCAACAATTGTTCTGACAGACTCATGGCTGATATTCATGTCTTTAGCCGTTTTCCTCAAGGATTGTTTGGGGTTCCTCCGAATTCTCTCCCTGAGGGCCTTGATCTTTGCTGGAGTGCAAGCGGATCGAGGTCGTCCACTCCTATCCCGATCCTCCATGGTTCCAAGTTCTTGGAAGTGCAAGATTGTATCGCGAACAGTTGATTTTGGTGCTTTTAGCAACTTCATAATTTTAGAATTTGAATGTCCCGCACGATGAAGTTGAATGATTGCAGCTCTTTTACTCATTTTATTATTATTTTAGCCAAAAAAATTTGAAAAGTGTATCTGAAACATTGAAAAGGAGGATTAAGTGGAAAAATGACGTACAGAACTTATCATAATTCATTGAAGTTTTTGAATTACATTAAATTTAAAAATCGATCGGGAACTTTCTTGACACCCTGTATTTTGACTGTCTGCTTATCAAGCAAAAGTCTCAGCAGCTGGCAGGTAAGGCCATGGTGCCAGACAGTGTAATATGCCACTGTCACATCAACAAATATGGCACCAGCCTTCTTCTTTGTCTCAAAAGAATCCTTGATGTTTTGGTTCAATAGAACGACTTGATCCATGACGGACCATCTATTGCTGAAACCCAGCCTGCTCTTTACAGAGCAATGGATCAACAATTGGATTGAAGCAGGTGTAGATAAGCCTCTTGATGAATTTGTAGGGACACAGAGCAGAAATATTGGTCAATAACTCTTTGGGTTTCCTACAGGTTTCATTGGCTTTGAGATCATGACTGCAAGTGCTCTTCTTCAAATCTTGGAAATTTTGAGTCGGCGTAAGCAGGAAGAAAGGAAGTCATGTAATCAGGACTTCAGGGCATCTTCAGCATTGATTATAAACTCTGGACAGATGTATCAGTGCTACTCATTTTACACATACAATGACAGGCATGTACCAGTGCTTTACCTGGTTTTAAGAGTTGAAGGGAAGCAGTAAATTCTTTTTGAAACCCAGAGATATTCATGTTGCAGCCCTCCAAAGATCAGACACTTCTTAAGAAACAAATCAAGATGACTTGTGATTAACAGCCTCATATTAATTTCTGACCAACTGAGATGCAATAGCATCAGCTGAAACGAGACAGTGATAAGGTGATGACTTACTAACAAGATTGTTCAAAATACTCCATGCTTTACCACTAGAGTGTGAAACGTCAATGGTCAAATCAGTTTGGATCCCAAGTTTGGCAAATAAAGCTGTAGCAACCAAACTTGAGTTGTCTCCTGGACAAGACTGCAGGACAGTTCTATAAAGGGATTCACATTCTGCATCCCAAAACAAAATGTAGTTGTTTTTATAACTGTGTAAAATAGCCTTTTTGGCTGCTTTTTTGATGATGCTGTACATTGTTGGGTACTAATTGCAAAAAAGATGAAATCTGAGATAATATTACAGAGCATGATAAAGTTTACACTACCTAAAAAATTGATGGTTTCTGGTTAAAAAAAACATAATAAAACTAATTATTTTAATAAACCTTTTTATCCAGTTCCTCTTGCTCTTTCAGTTTTCTTTCCAAATCTTTCATATCATTGTGTTTAAAAAAAATTACAGTAGTTCTAGAGGCAAGTAACCCTTTTTGAATTGCAAAATTTACAGCTTCATCACTGAAATAAAAAACTAATTTTTACAAAATTTTCTCACCATTCTGATAGCCAGTAACTTACGCAAATACAATATCACCACGTTTTGCATAAGCAGGAATTGCACTTGCAACTGTTGCAAATCCATATGAGTAAATAATTGCTCTTTCAGCTCCAGTATATAAAGCTAAAGCTTTTTCAAGCTCAACATGAACATCTACAAAATAAACAAATTAATTTAAATTTCACAACAAAATGATAATTATCAGCTTACCAACAGTGCCATAAAATGCCCTTGGACCACAAGCTCCAACACCATATTTGGTAACACTTTTGGATGCCCGCTCTTCAATTCTGGAATTTTCTGCCAAATCCAAAAAATTCATAGAAGCAAAATTTAAGCAATGATAACCATTTACTACAAGTGTTTTGCTTGGTCGTCTAAATATAAAAATGACAAAAAGAAATTTAAATTACTACAAAAACCAATAATTACTTTTTTATAAAAACAATAAGACTATGAGAAATAAGAAATAAACAATTACTTTTGTATAATTTTTATTAATCTTAAAATGACCTTATTTAAACTGCTTCCTGCGTAAAATGAGAATTCTTGTTTGGCAATCACATTGTTTCATGGCACAAGTTTTTCTGTTCAGAAACAATTTGACAGTATAACAGACACAGTTTGACAGCTTCCTGCATTGGTTTGTTTGTAAAGCTGTTTTATTAACTCAGAACAGATTAGGTTTTACTGGTTTGTAACTTTTATAGTCAACGTCCACAAGAGCTCTTTGCCGATTTTGAAATATGTTATAAAAAAAATTAGACAAAAATTTAAGATTTTTTACATAGACTCATTATTTGAACTTGATTTTGATACTTTTTAGTTGAAAAAAAATCAAGTTTTAGTAGCAAAATTCATTGTTGTGCTTAGCTTATGGGAATGTGTTTGAAAAAATTCATAGTCAGGGTTCGAATGGCACTGTAAACAATTGTATTACTTAACAGTACCTCTTTTCTCAAGTTCTATTATGCAACACAGTATTATCAGGCCTTGACATTTACTTTGTTTTGTATTTTAATTCATTTGAAATATGTTTGGAATATGAATATTCTTTGAAAAAATGCACAACTTCTTGAAAACAATGTGATGCTTTAAAACAGTGGTTCTCAACTTTTTTTAGCCCATGCACCCCTTCAACTGTTATTCACAGATAAAATCCCCCCTTAAAAATTTAGTTTGCAAAGAACACTTTTACATCAGTGCACTAAGAAACTAAGAAAATAAACTAAACTCTTCACAATTGATAAGCTCTTTAGCCTCTGATATTAATTAATACTAAATTATTACGCTAGTAATTAACTTTTCTGAACAATATTTTTAAATGAAAAGATTAATTCAAAACAAAAAAATTTATTATACTCATGATGCAAATTTAACAGTCAGTGGGATACTTGCAATCGTTTTTTCTTTGACAATTCATGAATGTGTGGAAAAGTATTGAAAAGGGCACAATGCACATCATTTTCAACATCCAATCTGTTTCTTTGTTTTGTTTTTATTTGCAAGAGAGTTGAAAACCCAGATTCGCAAAGATAAGTAGAGACTAGGGATGTACCGATACCACATTTTAAGCCGATACTACTACCGATACCACCATTTAGAACTGATACCGATACCACCGATACTTTTTTATCTATCAAGCATCATCAGTAAAAGTTTTTGTAAGTAACACCAAAGAATGTATTTACTAAATCTAGCTTGTTATTGCATTTTGAATTTTTTCCAGGTATATATCTATCATTACACTAGTCTACACAATTTTGGAAACAAAGTAGAAAAGATGTGCCCTTGGGTAACTTTGGGACGCTGATTTCAAATCTGATGTTTATTTTTTTGTATCAGCCTTAATTTTTAAGTAATCTTACACTAACTTTCCCCCAAAGAGCTTTAAAATGCTGTATAGCATACACCAACTCTTTGCAGTTTTTAAAAGCTGCATGCACAAATCTGTTGGCTGATAAGTTTTGTAAATCGTCCACAACAACATTCTTTATTAGAACGCAACATTTTACCTACCTATGTGCTGCATCATCCTGTGTTTTGCTCTGTTTGGCATTTCCATGATGCGTTTCCAGGCGTTTCTTTCTACCATGAAGAGTTAAATGCATGGAAAGCATTTTCTAATGTAGTGAAAAACTTCCAGGGAATATAAAATTCCCAAATTTCAGCAAACTTGTTGAAAGCTTATTATAGGCTTTTGATAACTTACGCTGTAACATGAGTGTTAAAGTACATTTCCTGCATAGCCATCTGAAGTATTTTTCAAAAAACTTAGGGGCATTCAGTGAGGAATAGAGTGAAAGATTTCACCAAGATATAAAAGTGATGGAAAAAAAATATCAGGAAAAATGGAATGTCAGTATGAGAGCAGAGTATTGTTGGGGTTCGATACACGAATGTTTAGATTCTCACGTTGAGAATTACTTCTAAGACATCTCTTGTCAATCTAAAAGAAGGAAACTTTTGCAATAAAATTGTATTCAATCCATTTATTTTCTCCTTTGTGCTAAGTATGTGCTTTTGTATTCACAGCTTCACATTAATTAATGCTTTTCAATGTGCAGCACTAAAATTTAAAATTGTATTTTCAGAAAAATTTGACCTGCTACAGCAAAATCGATGGCAGATTTGAAATCAGCATTCTCAAATTAGCTAGAAAGCATAGTTTTTATTCACCCATCAAATAAAATCAACTTCTCAATCATCATTGTTATTAATCCAGTTTAATCCAGTGACTAGAGGTGGCTAAATGTATCCTACTACTTTGCAACTCTTTTTACATCTTCTCTTCACTTACATCATTCTGCTGGATCTTCTTTCTTTAAACCAATCGTTCTCATGTTTCCTTTGACTTGTTCCCTCCATTTCATCCTCAGTCGACCCTGTTTACATTTTCCATCCACTTCATGTACCATTGCCTTCATCAAAACATCTTCCTCAGGTCATCTTAAAACATGACCATACCACCTCATACCATTCACCTTTGCCAGCTTATCTGTTGCTTTCTTCAATCCCAACATGCATCAACTCCTTGTTATTCCTCTGGTCCATCAGCTTTACACTGCACATCATCCTCACCATAAATTTTTCTGCTCTTTTTAAAATAGCCACTTCATTTTCTCTTAAATACCACGTTTCGCTTTCATATAACGTAGCTGATCTTACATAGCTATGTTAGATATCAATGCAGCATTTAATCAAAAAAGTTTGCCTGCCCTGGAGTTAGACTTCTATAAACACTAATAAAAATGTTAAAATAGCAATGTTTAATGTTAATGTTTAATTTGAAACTCAATCTGCATCTGAAAAGCTCAAATTTTCAAACAATGAAACTTGTTTTGTGTTAAGTTATGTATTATCTTACAATACATCAGCATTATACACTGGTTGCAAAACATTGAACTAGCCAACAATTTAATAACAACTTAAAATATACAGTTCACCATTTCTGGCTATAAAGAGCTGTTTTGTCTCAATAAAAAGAATGTACAAGCTTTCTTGCATTAAAAGCAACAACACAAACTGAATGTTGAGTTTTGAATTAAAACATAACAACACAAACAGATTATCAAATAACCAATTTAAAATAACAGTAGACAGGGTTATTTGCATTGACGAGGTCTTAAAGACCAAAACAGTGACACTGTTTGCTGTTATTGATGTTAACATGCCTTGTAAGCTAAAGTTAAAAATGATTCGAATATACACAAACCATTTTTTAAAATATAAAACGACATTTTAAATTTTAAATACATTTTCAAATCAATTTTGCAATTAGTTCAAGGTGGTCTAAAGTGTGGTTTGCATGTAGCCTTTGATGTTAACTTTTCAACCAACTAAAAATTTTTTAATATTCCAATTTTTGTCAATTATGGGCAGTGCCAGCTTTTACAACATGATCAAAGAACTGTTTTTTCAGCAAATGTCTAATGAGGACTAAAAAATTTTGAACCTTTTTTTGATCTTCCTTTGATGTTCAATATCAAAATCAATTTTTGGCCTTTTTTTAAGATAGTTTCAAACCTACTGCAAATTGCAAGTTATAAAAAAATTGGAAAGTGGCTTATATGAGCAAAAAACTTGGAATACCTTGAGCTGCTTAATTTATAATATTGCAATATCAACACTTACCCAGTAATGGAACGGTATGGAACAGAAGTGGCAAGTGTTTTTTCAAGTGGAGGCACTAATGGTTCTGGATTCCATTCTTCAATTAGAACTTTTTTTTCAGTGGCTGTTAATGAAGTTTTACCACTAATTTTATAACTTTTAAAAAATATCAGTCGAACAATCCATATGATCAATAGCACTTCAAAAACAAGATGATATAAAGGAGCCTAAAAAAAAAATCTATTAAATTACAAACATGTTAATCAAGTACATGGTACAACTGTGATCAGACAATTTTGATAACTACATACTGTAGCTGTTGAGTAAAAACTAACAACACTTTATACTCTGTACTTAACTTTACACCTACCATAAATTTTCATTCTAAAACAGGTCTTTGATGGTTTTACAAACAATTTTAAAGTTCTGTAAAGTTGATAATTATTTTACTTGACTAATTTAGGGTCAATATGATGTGCTATGGCATCTTTTTGCATGTCATTCTCAAGCATTTAATTGTGTTGCTTTTGTTAAATATTGTGCAAATGCTTTAATTGAACATTTTATTGTGCATTCCTTGCTTAATTTTCATTCAATTAAAAAGTTTGATTTTTTGACCTTCAACTTAAATTGATATTTTACTGGGCAGACAGCATAGCAACTTTCAGATCTTAGAGAGTGCCATAGAGTTACTGATTCTCAGTACTGTTGTGTTTCAAAGCTGCTAAAAATTCAGTTCTTTTTTAACTTGTGAGCTGACAAACTCACCACAAGTCTAAATAAGGATAAAATAAATCTAAATAAGGATAAAATAAACCTGTGTTTTGGCCACACATGACAACAGTGATAACATATAAAATGCACATTGTAGTATGTGCTAAATATTGGAAAAAATTTTTAAATCACCATAGGCGTTTACCACCACAT
The DNA here is from genome assembly GCA_963680785.1 of Diplosoma virens. Classification (NCBI taxonomy): domain Eukaryota; kingdom Metazoa; phylum Chordata; class Ascidiacea; order Aplousobranchia; family Didemnidae; genus Diplosoma; species Diplosoma virens. Next base: position 20,042,588 of record OY796880.1, on the reverse strand, counting down.
CTCTGATTTTGATGAAAATTGGTGTATGAGGTTATCTTATAGCCAGAACCCACTGGTGCAAATATTAGGTTTTTAGGACAAATACTTTTTGAGTTATGGGGTGGGGGAAAAGTTTTGGGGAAGCCAAAAAAACCCTTTTCAAAAAACGCATATATCTTCCTCAAAATATGTTTAAATTATAACATGTTATGTATGGTTGAAATCAGAAAAGAACAAGGAATTCAAATATAATATCAAAAAGATTATTTATTTTTTTAAAAAATTTTTCCTGCCACTCCCCAAGAATTTGAAAAGCCACCACAGAAATTTTTTTGAAAAAAATTTTGATTCATATAAGCCTTAAAAATTTGCAATAAAAACAATGGGTTTAGACCATTTATTATGCTTAACACTCAATACAAATGATTCACTAAAGCAATTTTTAGGAAAAATTTTACTCAATTTAATAAATTTTTAAAAAAAATTTATCCATTAAGTTATTGTTGCAGTCCTTAAAACATAAGTATGACAATACTTTTAGCATTCACTTTTTATTGCATTAATAGATACCTAGTTGCTAAACTTAAGATTAAATGATGATAGGCCTACCTAAATACAGAACCGATGTCCCCTCATTTTGCTAAAAATACAATGTTGTTGATCAGCATTAGTTTCAAAAGTAACTTTAATGTTTAGTAGGTATTTAATCCATAATAAATATGATTTTTATACATTTTGTAATTTGCAACCATCTGTGATATATTACTATCTAATTTTTAACAACAACAAATTTATATGCTCTGTGTTTTTAGATCTAAACAAGGCTTTTGACACTATTAATCATGATCATGATATATCAATAGAAAAAATTTAATATATACTTTGGATTATTAAGAGGCAAGGTCATATTTATCATAAAATCATACTTAAGTAATAGAATTCAATATACAAAAATAAAAAATGTTTTATCTGATTTGACTGCACTTAAACGTGGAGTACCACAGGATATAATTCTTGGACCCCTGTTATTCCTGCTCTAAATAAATGATCTTTTAAATGTATCTAATATGAAGACTACTCTATTTGATATATGTGCAAAATAATGTTAATAAAGAATTGTCTGTAATAGATGTATGGTTGAAGTCAAATAAACTATCATTAAACTACTCTAAAACCTATTTTGTATCATTCAGTAACAAAAGAAAAATTATACTATTCCCTTTAATATTACCATCAGTGGTCATTTTTTTGAGAGAAAATGTAGTTTGAAATACCTTGGGGTAACTTGAGATGAGCACTTAACAACCTTCTAAAGTTTGTGGCATAGTATATAAACTCAGACACTGTGCTACCCTATCGACATTAAAAACTATCTATTTTGCATTATTTCAATCTGAAGTCTAAAACTCTATATTGAATTGGAGAAGATCTAATAAATCAATGCTGGCTCCTATTCAGGTCCTTCAAATTAAGTTCATTTGTTCTTGTTTATTTTTACCAAAATCAACAAATATAAATTATCTCTTTCATAAATTTAATGTCTTAAAAGTAAACAATATTATTAAATTTACTTATGCAAAGTTCATATTTAAGTATATGCATAATATGCTACCAAAACCTTTTTCGGATTACTTTCAATGAACATTCAATAAACAAATTCATAATTATAATACTTACCACTTAAAAAATTGATTTGTTTTTACCAGGGGTGCAGAGCTGGCAATAAAATCTACAGTTCCTGCTCCAGCTCTGGCATTTTAAAATGCCGGGCTCTGGCTCCAGTTCCAGCTCCAGACCCTAAAATTTCTTCCCACTCCAGGCTCTGGCTCCAGCTCTTGCTCTACACCCCTGCCTTAAACTGTTTGTTTATGTGTGCTATGATCAAATTCAATACTTTATTTTTATCTCTATATTTATTCTCCTGACTCGCAGGAAAGCAACAGAGGCACTATACATAGGGTAAGCAATTACCCCAACCTGCTTCCAGAGATGCCAAGATATTGCTGTCCGCTTGTAATTTAACAGAGATATTACTGTAATTTAGAACTGCTTGCCAAGGCCACCAAGCAGGGGAAAGTGCCATAAAGTGTCTTTCCCAAGAACAGAATGGTGCAAGTGAGTTTTGAACCAAGACCATGTTGATCATCAGCCCGGTGATTTAACCACTTGACCATGCTGCCTACTTAACTTTTTTTGGAAATGTTTCATTCTAAAAGTGACCATGACTCTTAAATAAAGCATTTGCTCAGTAAACAATTAAATTTGGTTAGAGCATGCTTAAATAAAATGTTTAAGGTAAGTTTAATCTCCATTTCCAAGTGGCAGGAATTGCTGGCATAAATATTTAAACTTGACTAGATTAAGTAACATCATTCCATGCCTCCCTGGGAGGCAGAACATTAACCAACCCAAGCAAGGATAATAGCACTGCATGTTTCTGATTAACCAAATATACTAGAGGCAGCTCTAGAACATAATATTTAATTTGAATAAAAAATTTGGCTATGTTCTTTTAATACAATACAAAGCTGGAACTTAAGCTAGTGCAATTTTACTGGTTCCAAGCTTTTCAAAATATCAGGTTCCATCTCCAACCTACTAAAAAATTGTCTCCAGCTTCAACCTTTGAAAATATGTAGCTCCAGCTACACCTTTTTAAAATATGTAACTCCAACTCTGGCTCCACCTTTTAAAAATATGTAGCTCTGGCTCTAGCTAAAGACCCTAAAATTGCTTCCTGCTCCAGGCGGTTTTTACCAACTGTATGTATCTTCTGATTTTAGTAAAAGATGTTAAATTTTAATGGTGTAAAGATATGGTCTAAAATTCCTAAAAACATTAACGAAAACTCATTTCATAATTTTAAAATTAATTATAAATCATTTCTTATAAACAACTATATCAGTGATTTTTAACAATTTACAGAATTCTGCTTGTAAACATGTAATGTATTTGAATTGTTTTCAATTGTGTCGATATGTTGTAATGTGCAACAATTTGTAAATTGTAATGTTTTTGAATTGTTTTCATTTCTATCAGTATATTTTTTGTGACCAGACAATTGATGGAACAACACTTGATCAAATAATGAAAGAGAAAATTTACAACTTTGAAACCATCTTAATTTTTCGTTCTGAAAACATAGTGATCACTAAAAAAAAGTTTTCACTTTGACTCTGTCCTGGTTTTGTCAATTTTTTGTCCCAAAAACATAGTAATCTCTAAAAAAAGATCTTTTCTTTGAGTCTGTCTCTTATTTCTGTAAGGGTCTGCAAGGGTGGGGACATTGCACAATGCCCCCTCCTAAATAATTAAGTACAATGTAAATTGAATGCAAAAAAATGCAGCAAAAGGCATCTAACAAAACATAACTATGACATGAAATCTACTTGTTGCCCCCCTAAAAATGCTTAGCCAAGGAACCTCTTTAAGAAACCCTGACCTTGACATTGACAAAAAATTAAAAAAATTAACACAAACTGTTCTTTTACTGATGACCTGTGCTTTTTATGAATTTAATTTACAGTAACAAAGACATTGTTTAATTGCAAAAACATACAAAAGTTAATCTTTTTTTTATTAACTGTCAATTGATCCTGTGTTGTTTCAGTTCAATTGGATTTAAGTGAAGACCTTTTTTTTTAGAGATCACCATGATTTTGGGATGAAAACTGAAAAATCATTGACAAATTTTAAGTGAGGACCTTTTTATTATTAACCAATATAATGGGTGTGCTTGAAAAATTGTGTGAAAAATTGTGCGAAAAATAGTGTGCCACCATATAAAAAAGGTTGGGAACCACTGATCTATCATCTAGTTATTTCTTATTGGCCAATATTTATATATGTATTATCAAGTTGGAGCCAGAGCTGGAGCTAAGCTAGAGTCTAGCATTGGCTCAAGAGCTGGAACTGCAATTTCTCCAAATAATTGGCTTGGGAGCAGGAGCCTAACCAAAATTAGGTTGGCTCCCCGGCCCTGGTAGATACCCTTATGTTTTGACAGGTTTTGTTTCAGGCCTGTCATGTTTAAAAGCAATAACAGACATACTCATAACCTAGGCTGGCAGAAAGCACCTGTAATCTGGGTCAATTTTGTATTGAGCAACTGATAAAAAAAAATTTGTTCAAAGAGCAACTGATAAAAAAAGATTGTTTAAAGGGAATCAAAGGGCATCAAAAGACTTTGTGCACCAAATGCACCAAAAGACTTGATCAGAGTTTGACATGCCTAATGTAGATAATTACAAAAGATATTGCCAGAGACTAAATATTATAAAACAATATATTTTTGCTGCTTCAATAATCATGTAAAAAACAAAACTGAATAATAACATTAATTGTAGCTTTAATTCTAACAACTTTATTATAGCACTACACAAATGACATACACATGTAATGGCAATAACAATTTAATAGATTGCAACAAATCTTTAATGTTTAGTAATACTCTAAATACTATAAATATTGGACTTCGATTCTCAAGTATCAAGGGGAATAAAAAAATCACACAATGTGTTGTAATGCTTGTTCTTTTGTCAAATTAAATTTAAACTCCTTTTAAATAATAAAAAAGTGTAAGTCAGAATTTTAAACAAAAATACATGAAGCTATATCTATTAAAAAGCGTAATCCTAGTTTAAATCATCAACTTTATGCAAATAGTTTTTCATTTCTATTAAATGTTTTTAAATTTTTTTATTTTTTTTATTTAAAAATTTTTAATTACTTTCATTTTTTACTAATTTAATGAAATATTGGTTTTATAAGTCTATTTGCTTTAACTTATCAAGAGAGCATCATTGACCGACACAACAGCTGTAGCTGTCACATATTTCCCCCCTTGCTTCCTGCCTCCTGCCTATGAGAGACCTACTTAAATACGTTAGAGTTAGGGTATAACTTATGACAGTGGAATATTTTTCAGTGGGCAGGAAGCTGACAGTTGTTGTCAGACAACTGACTGTTTTGGAAAATTTTCTTAGTGTCGGTCAGCTGCCAGTTTGAGGGAATTCCACAAATTTTGTCAATCAAGTAACGTTGACCCAACTTATCACAATGTAAAATCATTCATGCATAAATAATTAATTTTTTTATTTTCACACATTATTGTTAATTTCATTTTAATTTAAAATTTATTGAAAAAGGCTGAGAAGCTAAAAACGTTAAAAAATAAAAATTTATGAATTTGGTTATGCTACTGAGTATTGCAACAATACGGTTAAAAAAAATTTATTCATTCCCAAAACTATAATTTAAAAGATGTTTTAACTAGTAGTACAGTTCACCTGATACATGCTTTGAATTGCTTCAGCAAAAACCCATTTGCTGCTTTGTTGATCCATATTTATGTTTGATACAAGTAAAATATCAAATACTCTATATTACCATTTAATAAACAATTTATAAATTTTTTTATCTTCTAAAAAATTATAACAAACTTATTTTACAATTTTTTGCTATAAATTTTTATCATCATTAGTTACTTGATATTGGAGGTCAGGTACAAAACTCTAATATCTAAAGATTGATAACCACTTTTTTCACATCATTTATGATATTAACATATTGATGCATTACATTCAGAACTAGCATAGTGTAATTGTCAAGGTGGTGACCAAGTCCAATATTAACCAATGATATACATTGCCATGAAAGGAAACTTAATCATACGACTATTTTATGTTGCCTGCTAAATGCTTGAATGCAGACAAATAGTTAAATTTTATATCTGATTAATTTCATTAAGTCTTAATTTCAATTATCAATTAAATTACTAATTAATAACAAAAGTAATAAAATTCTTTATTAATTAATTTATAAATTTAATTTTTTAATATTTTGTCTTTTTCTAATTGATACACATAGTGAGTGTTTTAATATGGATATATTTATTATTTAGATCTTATTCTATATGAAGCTAATGAGATCACTTTTAATTGAAGTAAAAATAGAGTAAAATTTGTATTTAGTTAGTTCACATTGAATTGCCTGTGTTATCTAAGAAGCTAATTGACTTTTTTAATCAATTTAATCCATGTACAGTTTTTCACAATCAAAATAATTTAATGCATTTTATTTGCAATAATAAAAATTTAAGTGTAAATAGCTGTTTTGCATTCTGATTGTAATAAGTGATGGTGATAGTGTTGATGGTAATAAGTTTTATTTTTTTAATTATTGTACTTCATTTGAAAACAGTAAAAACTAATGTTGAAAAAATGCTGATTGTGTGTTGCTTATCATCATGCAACAAATGACCTCCACAGCATATTTGTTTAAAATTTCTGCAAAAAATATTTAAAAACAAATTTTGATTAATATGTTTCAGCTGATAAGTTGTAAAAGGTTTTAGAGGTATGCCTACACTAATATACTATTTGAAAAAGATCAAGTTTCTATTTGTGATGATCATTTTCAATTGATGAAATTTGTAAATAGTAATTATAAACTACAGTATACTTGTTTTAGCTTTTTTTAGTCTTTATGGTCTCTTAATTAATGTTGCATTGTTGGCGTAAATGTTTTTTGTTTAAAGTATTTATAAACAATCATTAGAAGAAATGAAAGATTTATTTTTAACATGTTGAAAGTTTTTATTCAATTTAATCTACCATAAAACCTCTAATTTAGTGCCACCCTGTCTCTTCAAGAAGTCGCCGTAAGCAATTTCTTTTTGCGGTGAAACTAACCCGAAATCCCTCTTTCAGCATCAGCATTAGCATGGAATAAAAAAAAACCAAGAGAAAATGGATCTCTGAAGAAACGATAGTAACCGCAGGGAAATCTGGGTTAGTTGCCCAAACAAAAATTGCTTACGGTGACTTTTGAAAAAACAGGGTGGTGCTCAATTAGAGGTTTTACGGTATGTACAATTTTTTACATGGTTGGCAGCGTGGTCGAGTGGTTAAAGCACCAGACTGATGATCAACATGGTCTCGGTTCAAAACCCACTTATGCCATTTTGTTGTGTTCTTGGGAAAGACACTTTACGGCACTTTCCCCTGCTTGGTGGTCTTGGCAAGTAGTTGTAAATTACAGTAATATCTCTACTAAATTACTAGTGGACAGCAATATCTTGGCATTTCCGGAAGCAGGTCGGGGTAATTGCTTACCCTATGTATAGCACCTCTGTCGCTTTCCTGTGAGTCAGGAGGATAAATATAGAGATAAAAATAAAAAAAAAATACACAGGAAATTATTTGATGTAGTTTTCTTTTACTATTGTTAATAAATATTTCATGTGTAAATAGCAGTTTTGAAAAGAGAATGTGATAAATAAACATGGTCGAGTGTTTAGAGTGCCATGATTGTGATTGACATGGTTTTGGTACAAAACCTACTTGTGCCATTCTGTTGTGTCTTTGGAAAAGACACTGTACAGCACTTTACCCTGTTTGGTGGTCTTGGTATGCAGTTTTAAATTTTAGTAATATCTCTATAAAACCAAAAAATAAAAATAAAAACTGTAAACCAGACAGCAATATCTTGGCAGTTCCAGAAGCAGAATGGGGTAATTGCTAGCCTTATGTATTAGTGCCGCCATCACTTTCTTGCAAGTCAGGAGGATAAATATAGAGATAAAATAATATGACCTATTTTTTGCATAATTCTCTTTTTCAGTTTTGTGGAACAAAAATGTTTATCATTTTTAAATAACTTTTTTTGTCAATATGAATAATTTTACAAATATATTTTGTGAAGTTTAACTGTTTCATCAAGCAAATTAATAAACTTTATATGTAAAAATTAATAGATATCAAATAAAAACTTTAAAATTTTATATTTATTTTAAATATAACCTTCATTCATTTTAAACTTCAGAAAAGGTTTCCAGATTTGGTGAAGTTTTTTTTTATAGGTGGTCATTCTTTACTCACCTTGCTCAGTTCAGCTAAATTCCCATCTTGGCTAGCTGTGCCACCCATCATCATTATGCAAACTAGTCATGCACTGCTTATCCAATCTTTCAATTAGTTTGATAATATTAGTATTACATATTCTTTTTTCTTTCTTATTTTTTATGTTGTTATCTGATTAAGGTGTTGCACCCATGCTTTCTACTGTTTTGTACTTTCATTTTCTGATTATCTTATGCATGTATTAATGTAAGACGTTGTCCTGCTTCTTCCTTTTCTTGATCTCTTTAATATTTGTAAATAATTGCAAGCAAAATCCAACATTTCATTTAATTTGCAAAGTTTATTAAAAAAGCTGAATGTTTTCAACTATCATTAGTCCTTAGCAAAGCATTTACAATTTTTAGCACAATATAACAATTAACCATAAACAACAAATGCATTCAATTAAAATATATAAACAACAACTTTCTCAAGTTTATGCTGCATTGTTATTACTAATTCAATTTAAAAGCAATAACAATTACACAAAACAATATCAGAATTCACAGAGGAAAGAAAAGAAAAAAGAAAAACAATAATACAAATCACATGACTAAATTAGAATAGTTGTAGCAAAAAAGATGAGCCATTTTCATACAGTTGTTTATTTAGTTTTGGTTGATGTTTTTTAATTAGTAACGCTTCATGAATTTTACAGTTGTAATCTGATGAATATTTCTTTATAACAATAAAACAATGTACTAAGCTATCTGTGTCTTTTTTATTACATAAATTGCATTCAATAATATGTTGTTTTTTTTTCTTTCGATCAAAGAACCTAAATTTAAGTGTTCCTTTGCTATTGTTACCACATGATGTGTTGACTTACCAATGTAAGTCAGACCTGTATCGCACGGGCATGAAAAGTGATAAACAACATTTGATAATGAAAGCATAGCTGTGTTACATTTTAAATTGAAATAGTTTCCAACTCTGCAAGTTTTATATAGGGTGGGGCGTAAATATGGAAGCAAATTAAAATCGATATTATAATGTAACGAAAAATATATCTAACAATTTACAGATGTGTACAATTACATGAAAGTCTATACAAAGCAAAAAAAATAATTTTATTTGCTCATTGCTTTTGATTACCACCTGCAATCTTTGGTGAACATCCTCTGCAAAGTTATGCAACTGCTCTTGTGGAATTTCTTGCCATGCTCGCAGTAGAGACTGTTTTAAATCGTCCACCCTGTGGTGAATTTTTCCACAGACCTTGGCTTTGAGGATGGACCACACCAAAAAGTCCATGGGATTCAGATTGGGGGGGGGGCAGGGAGGCCACATTTCTTTAGACCAAAACCTGAGAATATGCACTCTGCACCAGTTCTGTGCAACATTTGCTGTGTGTGATGCGGCACCGTCTTGTTGGAATGTCCACAAGGTGTCATTGCCAAAGTGATCCTTAGCAGATTTCAACATTGGCTCCAAGATGTTTTCAACATAATATTTCATTAATTTTTGCACTTTGATCGATAAAAATGAGGAGAGACCTCCAGGTTTTTGAAACAGTGGCCCAGACTATGACAAAAGCTGGTTTCATTGTCTGGTACATGGTTTTCTAATTAAGAAATTTCTTTGACATTTCTTCCAATGATCCTGTCATTTCTTCAATTATGAGCAAATTTAACTGTGAAGATTTTCTCATCTGACCAAACAATCGCACCTGACGTGCCAGACCTAAATTCCTTCAGGAAAACTTTGCTTCTCTCCAATCTTTTTTGCTTTACAGCTGCTGACAGAGTTTGTCTCTTTTGGAGGGTGAAAAAGGACATTTTCAAGTCTTTGTGGACGAGTCATCTCATGGTTCTGGGACTCATGTTGATAGACTTTGCCATCTGTCACATGGATCTCCTCAGGTTTCTCTTAATCCTCTCTCAAATCCACTTAATCATTGATTTAGACCGGTACGTGGTTTACCACTTTGTTTGGGTGCATGGTCTACCACTTCTTGGACGATCAGATAAATCCCCTCTTTCATTGAAATGTGTCAATGTCTTCCAGACAGTGGATCTCGCAATTGAAAATGTCTTTGCAATAGCGGAATCTGACTTTTTAGCACAGTTTAATGCAACTATAGCTTCTCTCTTGTCTGACATTTTCAAATTATTTAAAATTTAGCAAAAATTTATTTGATATTGTGATAGAGTGATGTCTTAGCTACAATAAAACATATTTCTTACTTATGAACTATTCTATAGTAACAAAATAGGTTTAGTTTAAAAAATTGCTTCCAAACTTATGCCCCACCCTGTATATAGGTGTTGAATGCACAGCAGAAAATTTCCAAATAAAATTTGAAATGTCTTTTGCAAATATGTGAAACTGTTTTCCCACATATGGAATTTCAACTGTAACGGTTTCTTTTTCTTTCTTTTCTTTAATAATTATAATTTTTTTGTTAAACTGTTTAATAATGATCAAGAATAAAATGAAATGAATAAATGAAATAACCTACTTAATTCAATTCCAGCAACCATGTTATAAAAATTTTTAAAAGTAGCCTAAAGGAATAAAAACTTGGAACACCCTGCATTAAAAACATTGTGATCAGAGGTGGTCAGATCCACAGAAAGTAGGATCCAGATCTGGTCCAGGTCCACAAGAAACAGAACTAGGTCTGTACCAGATCCACAATGCTTCAATATTTGAGATCCAGATCCACTCTGGGTCTGAAAAAAGCCAAACCAAATACTGCAATAACATGCTATTGTATAGTTTTCAAGCAGTCTGAATCATCAATTTTTGCCATGCAGCTGTTTCTTGCATGGCTCAATAAAAAGGCAAGACCAGCAGATTACCAGAAGTCAATTGCCATCTTATAAAACAAGAAATCAATGGAAAAACATGACCAAGCAACATGAACAAAATCACTGATATTTTTTAAATTATAAAAATCTTACATATGTTAGCTAACAAAAAAAGAAATCTTGATTGTCACACCAAAATCATCAACTACCTCTTATAATTGTTAACCAGGCATTGGTAAAGCTTGTATATAGCAATATAAGCTTTACTATAAAGTAAATTGCATTGAAATGATAAAGGAGATAAAATAATAAAATATAAACATTACTAATAAAAATTCATGCAAAAATTTTTTTTGTAATATACACTTAATTTGCTTGATTTCATTTTGTACAAGCTGGCAGAACATCAAAGACTTACATGACCTATTTTTATGGCATTTACTTCATAAACCCCAGTTTAACTCAAACCTCAAGCTGCATTACTTGACTGCTTTACAAAAACTAATAAATCACAAATTTAATTAAAAAATCAAATTTTCTAACAATATCACAAACTACAAAAAAATTGAGTCAAATCTGTCTTTTGTGCAACAGTAATGTTACTTGCTAAAAAGCCAATCAAATTAATCAAAATACTAATGCACATGAGTCAGCTTCAAGCATTTATATTAATTGATAAATATTGAGCTAGTCAAACTTGATCAAGAAACACTAGTATCTTATCTTGATTAATCATAAACTCTAGCACTCTATCTCCAATTTAGCTTAATTTTAGCTGATTTTTTTTTATACCAATACTTAAAACAAAAAGCTATGCAAATTGTGTTTTCCAAGAATGATAAAAGCAAGTTTTAAACATAGATTATGTTGAGCACATTTGCCATCAATAAAATGCTTTATTTACTCAGCCACATTGCTGACAAATTTTTGGTTTGTAACAACTATACTGGCACAGAAAAATAGAAAATAACTGAATTTTAATGTCAAAAATTAATTTTAATGCTGGCATTCCAGTACATACCAGTATAAATAGTGATATTTATTTCAAACTACACCAACAAGAGTTTGGTTTTTGCTGTATTACCAATAACTTTTTCATCAGTTGAGTTTATTAATTAATTTTATATAATGAAAAACTTATTTATCAATTAATGTTGTGCATGTAATAATGCATGTTGTTTATTTGCTGCCTCCTTATTCACAATTTCAATTTTTATTTGCACTATGAGTAATTTTGAGTTGGTTATGAATAGAAATAAAAATAATTAATTTAATTAAAGTTAATAATTATTTTTACAATTTTTTAAAGTAATGATAACAAAAAAGGTTATAAAAATACCTAATGAAAACAACAACTTTTACAAAATATAGCCAATTGGTGTCAAGCAAAATGAGGTTGCAAGCAAACACTTCGAAAATTTCTTAACCTTACTTCAGTTTACCAGCCAAAACTTCAAAATTTCCATTAAAGTAACAATTCCAAATTTACTAAACTACAAAAAAACACAACTGCATATTCATTCAAAAACGATAATTGGTCTATCTTTCGAGACAATTTATTTATAACTTTCATAGATCAGCAAATATAGAAGATCCTAAATTGAAACAAGATAACTAAAGTATTTGGCATATGAAAAAAACTGACGAATAATAGCTAAATCATAAGGACCCGTTTCAAAGCATTGGCTGGAGTATTCCTTTTTTGTTTATTGATTTTTTTACTTCTCTTAAGGCGCGTTTACAGCCGTTTACAGTACTTTTGTGCTTGAGCGTAGTTTAGTTTAGTTAAGTTAAGTTATGCAAAAGAACCGTTTACAGTACAAATTTTTGCAAGCGTAGTTGAGTGAACTTTGGTGAAATCAAAGGATTGTCCATGGCTTGGTCGTAGATTGCTCTATGTATAAATAAATGTTATTTTGGTTATTACAATAACGCTTCACAAACAATTATGATTTTATAAGTTTTAAATACAGAGTTTTGCATGAAATAAAAACGTGTCGTAAAAATTTAATTGAAACTTGAATAATTAAGGCTACTAAAAAAGTAATAAAATGCTATTATTGTGGAATGTAGTAAGATGTTACTTCAATATCGTATAGGCTTACATGATTATATTAAGAGATTAAGAATAATTTTTTCCCTGCTCTGCCGTGGGAAAATGCATGCAGCTTAAAATGACTGAAAGCTTGGTTGTAGGCTATCCCTGATCCAATTTCTCAATCTCTCCCTGATGGCAATATTTACTTAACTTTTATTTACTTAGATAAAATTTGATAGAAGGCCTATTTATTTTTTTTAATTTTTCTGTTGGCCTACATACTTTCTGCATTCCAATATTTAATATTTTTTGATAAATTATGTGACATCTGTTCTTTGCTCCACTTTTTGAGGTTTAGTAAACCCGCATCAGATAAAAATTTATTTTTGGAATTCTATTTTAAAACTCTTTATACGTATTTTTTTTTTTTTTTTGACAATTTAGTTGGTTAATCTAGCAAATTTAATTGGTTACCGTAATGAAATAACCTGGATGTATTTATGGCGAAATGCGATCGACACAGTCCCGGTGCATAACCCACCTGTTTTACTCTGTTGTGTCTTTCGGAAAGACACATTACGCTACTTTCCGCTGCTTGGCGGTCTTGGCAAGCATCTCTATATTTCCATCATATATCTTATTAAAACACGAACTAAATAAAAATTTTTAACCAAACACCAACATCTTAGCACCTCCAAAAAATAGGTCGGGGTAATCGCTTTACAATACCCCAAGTTTAACACCTCTAACGTTGTCCAGCCAGTCAGGATGATGAAAAAAAGATGATGACATTAAGCGTCCAACTTTTACGCGACCATGAAGGTCAGTGATTGCTTATTACATTTAAGGCGAAACTGATTGACAATTTAGGCCTACAATTACACGATTACCATACTGTTCGTAGGGTAGAGAAAAAAATTAGAAGCATCTTAAAAAAAACAAATTTTTTAATACCTGCATTGAATAAAATTACTCCTACAAAAAACATTACAGGCTTTCTTCTTCAGTGACTGCCAAAGATTTCAAACGCAAAAATAAGCAATAAATTTAATTTTTACTAGTTAATCAATAAGTAAACATCTTGGTAACAACAAAGCAGTAAAACTAAACTACTAAAAAATTTGCAATAAAAGCAAACGAAAACCTAGCTAATATTAAAAAATTAAGAAATTACAAAAGTTAATAAATAAAGGCACAGCGTTCATACTACTTGCTAAACACAACAATAGGGTATGTAGGAGGGGGCATGGCACAATGCCCCCCGCCTTGGAGAAAACCAGAGACAGATTCAAAATGATCTTTTTTACCAGCTAAGCATATTATATTGTGGTTGTATGGCTCCCAACCCTTTTCGAAAATCCTCGGTACGCCACTGTTTACAAATAGTCTAAAAAAGCTTCTAACTTTGGTAATTAAACTTGTAATTGATCAATACAAGAAACTGCGATATTTCTTTTCCTATTTCTTCAAATTATCAATATAATTATTACAGTGCCATTGAATTAACAATAAAACATGAAATAGCACCCATTAATCACCCAGAGGCAAAAACAAGTTGCCACCTAAGTTCAATCTACTAATTTAGCTCAATTTAATAAAATAAATGATAGAACAGCAAGCATAAACTGATAAAAAACATTGCTAAATAAATAAAAGGAAGCATGAAATATTCAAGGAATGACGGTATATAAAATTTGAAAAAAAGATTAGGCAGAGTTGTTATTGGTAATAAAAAAAACACAAAGAGCCAAAAAATACTGCAAAAAATTTTCATCATGAAGTGTTTTGGGTAAGTCGTTTGGATTTTTAACAGCAAGGCATTTGACATGGATTGAAATGCTTTAGTGCACCAGTGTAGTAAAAATTAATCGTCTTGATCGTTCATCTTGCTTGCACAGAGCACGAGATTTGACGGTTTCGAATGACGAAACTCGATGCTGGCGTAACAAAGAAAGCCATATCTGATCCGGGCAGTAAAGCAGCCTGAGGTAATAAAAGGATAACTGTTTGTGTCTGATCAGAGGTGGATGCCCTTCCAAACGACGACGATGACAACATCTTGGTTGTCTTTTTTGAAGCCTGTTTAAACAATTAAAAATGAAAGGGCAGAAAAGTAAATAAACTTGTATTGCAATTTTTTCAGCAAAAATAAATGAACTCATGGCATGACACTCATAAAATCTGCTATCAAGAAGTAGCTTCTGAAGTAAATTAAAGTGCGTGATTTGCTAATATTAGAGAAATTTACAATATGTATCTGTCTTAAAAAAACTGCAGTGAAAGTGGTCTGCTACTAAAAATTCTGCAAAGATCAGATCAAGTTAAGTAAACAATTAGATTTTTTGCTTCTTAAACAAATATTATGAATGACGTAATTTCGTTAAGATGTTAAGATAGTGTTTCAATTTACACGATTAGAAGAAACTGCATAATATTTTTTCTTTTAACATAGGAACTAGGGAAATAAATTAAACATTTTTAGTAATTCTTTGTTATCTTTTCAGATATTCACTTTTAAGGTATAACAGCATGATGAAATGACCTCTATGTACATCACAGTAGCTAGTCAATATAATTTATTTATCTCTATATTTATCCTCCTGACTTGCAGGAAAGCGATGGAGTCGCTAATACATAGGGTAGGCAATTATCCCGACCTGCTTCCGCAGATGCCAAGATATTGCTATCCGCTTGTAATTTAATAGAGATATGACTATAATTTAGAACTGCTTGCCAAGACCACCAAGCAGGAGAATGTGCTGTAAAGTGTCTTTCCCAATTACACAACAGCATGGCACGAGTGGGTTTTGAACTGAGACCGTGTTGATCACAAGCCCAGTGCTTTAACCACTCAACCACGCTGCCGACAATGATGGTGAACAATGATTATATGGTGGGCACACCACAATATACATGTGACATACAATAACAAACTGGACAAAACGATTTTAGTAGTAATGATCATAAAGATTAGGAATGATTATTGTGTAACAAAAAGTGTCAATATCAGCAGTAAATACAAACCAACTTAAATCTACAGTATTTTAAAAACAAAATAACTAAATATTTAAGCAACTAGCATAAATAGAGTTTATAATTACTTTACCAAAAATAACCAATAGTATGGAAAAAATCTGCAAAACCTAGGATTATGTTACCTAATAAACATACTTCTGCTCCAACTATTTTAGGGAAAAATGTCCTTCACTGTTCTATACTTGTCTTCTACAAATTTTCATTCTTTACATGTTTTCTCTAAAAAATAACAGTTAAAAATATAATTGACTAAAAACAATTTTTAATACAGGGTGTCCCACAAAAAAGTTTATTTTTAAAATTTTTGTAACGCAAAAACTTGTAAAGATAAAGCAATGAAAGTTTCACCGTGCATAAATAATGTGTTGGAGATTTGTTTGCCATCAAAATCGTCGTTATCCATTTTACTTAGCTGATGTTACTGGGGCATAAAAATAGTCATATATTTTGATGATGCTGCTTAAATAACATGCTCAATGTGATCGCCATGGCGCAGAAGGCATTCCCTTACTCTCACAGCAAAATTCTGAATTACTGCTTTGCATGTGTCAGCGGAAATGGCTCTCATGAACGTAGTTATTTCTTGTTTAAGTTCGGAAATAGAGGTAGGCTTATTTTTATAGACATTATCTTTTGCGTAGCCCCACAGAAAAAAGTGCAGTGGGCTAAGGTCAGGAGAGTGTGGAGCCCAGATGTGGGAAGCTTTCAAGGAAATCAGCCTGTCTTCAAATTTTTCAGACAATAATTTTCGTGTTTCCACTGCAGTGTGAGGTGTTGCCCCATCTTGCTGAAACCATAATTTTTTCAAGTCAAAGCGACGACCACAAAGACAAGCAGTAAACTTTTTGATGACGTGGCGATAGTTTTCTTGATTAACCGTCACCGCATTCTCAGCATTGTCTTCAAACCAGTAAGGCCCGATGATTCCGTCAGAGCTAAGCGCACACCAAGCTGTGCACTTCCTGCTGTGGAGTGATTTGGTGGTAACAACGTTTGGGTTTGGACCAGTGATTTAGTTTCCAAATAGAACTTTACTATTTTTGATCGCTGCTCAATTGTGAAAGGCATGATTAAGATAAAGGCTTCAAAATTTCAGGTATAAAACTCCTATTACCATAGAATAAAACCTGAAAAAATAAAAGAGTCAAATGCTCTAAAACAAAAGTAGTTAAAAATTAAAAAATAAACTTTTTTGTGGGACACCCTGTACTTCAAACAATAACAACATCAAAACATATAAAACTATACCAAAGTTAAAATAAAGTTACTGTTTATTGTTTTGTTTTTTTAGTGCTTATTTTTGAAATAAAAATTTATTTTAGTAATATTTCTTTTTGTCATAAAAGCAATTAAATTTTTGTTATTTGATTAACAGAATCACTTAAAGTGCTAAGACTCAAAAATTTGGGCAGAAAGATGCAAGTTTAATGCATGTCACCACAGTCATTTTAATGTGCCCCAGGAAAGTTATTTTACAAAAATATGTAAATGAATTAATTTTGCTTCCTTCTCTTAAAAAAAGCAATAACTAGATCAATGTTAAAACCAAAAGAGGAAATTAAAAGCATACAATAAAAGATCTGACAACTTACAATAGCTTCAGTTAAAAACTATTTCATTTTAAAGATCAAAATTTAGCTTAACAACTAGTAAACATTATACTTTATACATGAAACTTATATCAAAAGCAATTATATTTTAGCTACTTCTAAACCACCACATTATCTTTTAATTAAAAAAAAAAGTTGAAATATTTAAGGGCATTTATTGATCATACTTATTATCATATCTATTTTTCTCCTGACTCACAGGAAAGCATCAAAGATGTTATATCAGGGGTGGGCAATAATTTTCAACCTTAGACCACATTGAAACTTTTGGAATGATTCATGGCCAAACATAAACTGAAAATGGCATATCTTAATAATTATAAGTTATTATGAAATGTCATTCATCCCCAAAATGTAGTGATCTTTAAAAAAAGGTCTTCATCTTAAATCTTAAAAGAGTTATCTGGAATTTGCTTGGAGAAAAAAAAATTCTAATTATTTGCTTGAGGATTTTGCAAGCTGCACAGAAATTTGTTGGAAGCAGCAGTTTGCCCACCCTTGTGTTAAAGGGCAACTGTTAGCAGTTATCCAGACATGTCTTCCTAGATGCCAAGATACTGCTGTTTAATTGAAATTTTTAAGTAGCTTTTTTAGTTCTTTTTTTTTAAAGTTGAGATTGTCAATGTTAAAACACTGCATTGACAACTAAGCAATATAAGTCTTCATACATGAAGTGCAATTTTTATATACAAAATTAAAAATCTTATAGTTTCATCATAATAGCACATGTACAGTACTTTTTATTTGTCAATGCAGTATTGCAACATTGACAAGCTCCCAAAAATTATACAAAAAATCAATCTTCTTTGTATGGCTGTACTGGCCAAGTAACTGCTTTCTGTTTTAAGAGAGTCAGAATTGTAGGTAAACAGCAGGACCCATCAAAAAATCGTAATGAAGAAGCTTTCCTAAAAATCACTCAGATAAACTAAACATTGAACTTGTGTCTTTCTACGAGGGTCAGTCAATAAGTAATGAGACTTTTTTAATAACTCAAGTTTGCAATGACTGGTAATCAAAAAATGCTTTTTTATTTTTCAACATAGTCTCCCTCCTTTGCAACACACTTGTTCCATCTTGATATTAGATTGTCTATTCCTTTGGCATAGAATTCCGTGGACTGGGTCCTTAGCCAGTTGCTCACAGCAGCCTTCACTTCTTCATCAGTCTGGAAGTGAATTCCCCTCATACTCTCTTTGAGTGGGCCGAAGAGGTGAAAATCAGATGGTGCAAGGTCTGGGCTGTAGGGTGGGTGTGTTAGAAGTTTCCAGCCTAAATCTTCAATTTTGGCTAGGGTTCTTGCTGCTGTGTGGGGCCTTGCATTATCCTGAAGGAGAATCACACCTCTTGATTGAAGTCCTCTCCGTTTGTTCTTAATGTCTTTTTTCACTTGAGTTAGCAGCTCACAGTAGTTCTCTGAGTTCACAGTATTGCCCCTTTCCAAGAAACTGATAGTGATCGGCCCATTTCTGTCCCAGAACACAGTGAGCATGACTTTCCTTAAACTTTTCTGAGATTTGAATTTTTTCTTCACTGGGGAAGAAACATGCTTCCACTCCATTGATCGTCGTTTCGATTCAGGTTCATAATGAAAGACCCAGGTCTCATCAGTTGTCACTATTCTCGATAGAAATACATCTCCCTCCTTTCTGTATCTGCGTAGTGATGCTCTGGAAGCCATCAGGCGCTGCATTTTGTGATCATCCGTTAACATCTTTGGAACCCAGCGACAGCTGACTTTTGAAAAACGCAGCTTCTCACGCACAATTGTGTACACTGTGCCATGGGAGATGTCCAAGTTTGTAGCAATTTCATCTAAAGTGACCCTTCTATCAGATTTGATCAGGTCTTCAACTGCCTGTACTGCTTCTGGGGTAGAGACATCCACAGGTCTTCCACTTCTCAGATCATCAGTAATGCTTTCGCGTCCATCTTTGAATGCTTGCACCCATTTGTAGAAGTTTGCTCTAGACATACAGGAAGGACCATATTGTCTTTGCATTCTAGACAGAATCTCACATGATTTTACACTCTCTGCCAACAGAAATCTGATGACTCCTCTTTGTTCCAAGCATGAGCTGTTTCCTAGCCTAGTAGTCATTTCAATTTATCGTCACACCTACAGTAATCTGAAAATAAACAAGTTTTGTTGTAAATAAGATGACAACTCCATTCATAATCATCACATAAAATTTCAGTTGCATAACTCCAAGAACACCAAAGTAATTGAAAAAGTCTCATTACTTATTGACTGACCCTCGTACTTGCAAGTTAGAGTGTTGTCACACTAAGCTATGCCAACAAATGAACAATAATTTTTTAGTAAATTGACTGCAGCTGAAAATTGACTTAAAATAAATATTACAGAATAAGCTAGTCACATGTATTTAAATAAAGCAAACATAATATGAACATAAAATAATTTTATGCAATGCTAATTATATGGCCAGTTTATAAAATAATAACTTTTAATAGTCCACCAGTATATCAAATACAATTGTATTTAGCATGTAAATGTCTATTGTGGCATTGGCATGTTGATTCATACAATAACAATTAAGACTTTTAATATGCAAAAAAATGTCTTACCTTTGAAACACTTTTTCTTTTTATCAATGGAGAGTGCAATCATAAACATAAAGAAAGTTTTTTTTCAATAAATTCAATTAAAAAATATTCTCAAAACACAACTTTAGTACTGCTATTACATACATACAAGCAAAATGTAATGATTTTAAATAAGAAGCTAAGCCACCTAAAATGCAAAGCACCAGTTATATATGGCCTTGGTCTACACATGGTGGATTCTATTGATTTTTTGTGATAATAGTAAAGTAATAAAATAGCACTAACTATTCTAATTAAAATAAAAACATTGTTATTTTCCAATACATTTAAACTCTACAAAATTTTACAATAATTTTTCAAAACAATTTTTCTATTTAATGTATGTTATACAGCATTAAAAAAATATGCTGTAAACAGGATAAAAATACTATTGGAAAAACAACCCCACATCAAAAAATATTTACTAATTTAGTAACTACGACTGTAAATAAATATTGCAGTAAATATAACTTTTTTATTAATTGGATGAAATAAACAATGGTTTGCAACATTAATAAATATAAATTTGATTAAATAATTAAATGACAATTCTAGTTATAAACTAAGCAAATGTATAAAAAAATTTTTTTACAACTATACTAAACATAAAAACTAAGATTGGAATAATTATCTTCCTAATTTATACATTTTTCCATTAAAAAAAAATTATTTGAATTCCTTAGACTGTAAAACTTACCTGAGATCTGCACTTATCTAAGCTCATTTAAGCTCATCTAAGCTTGCAATTATTGCTCTCGAGTGAATTTGTTCGTAGCTTAGTTTCGTGAATATGAGTGAATTTGAGTGAATTTGAGTGAATTTGAGTGAATTTGAGTGGATTTGAGCGTCAATAAAACAAACAAAGATCACGCTGAAAAAAAAAGTACTGTAAACGGCTGTAAACACGCCTTTACTGCTTAATTCTAAATCTTATACATTTCATTTTTGTGCAATACAAATCAGCTACTGTGACGTTATATTGGAAATGAAAAGAGGAGTATTCATATTTTGTGTGACTTGACAAACCAAAATTCGCATCCGGATCCACAAACTTGGTAAAACATTAAATCTGGATCCGCTCCGGATCCGTAAAATTTAGCGGATATCCGCTTCGGATCCGGTCCGTGAACATTTTTTTATTTTTATCTCTATATTTTTCCTCCTGACTCGCAGGAAAGCGACGGAGGCGCTATACATAGGGTAAGCAATTACCCCGACCTGCTTCCGGAGATGCCAAGATATTGCTGTTCGCTAGTAATTTAGTAGAGATATGACTGTAATTTAGAACTGCTTGTCAAGACCACCAAGCAAGGGAAAGTGCCGTAAAGTGTCTTTCCCAAGAACACAACAGAATGGCATAAGTGGGTTTTGAACCGAGACCGTGTTGATCATCAGTCCGGTGCTTTAACCACTCGACCACGCTGCCGACTATTTGCGGTAACATCTAATTGCGGTGTAGGCCTACCAGTTGGAAACCTTTTTTCTTAATGTACAAATAAAGCTAAAGCAACTAAAAAGAATTTTTGAAAAAATGTAAAATACAAATTTACAATTTTGTATATATACCATGGCCAAGTATATGGACGTGTATACCAGGTATATGGACAAAAGACGTGTATATCAGGTATATTTACAATTTTGTATAGGGGAGAGTGGGGTACAGTGAATCACAAAAGTTAATTTTTGTATTTAATCAAATATAGAGTTTGAGTTTGAGTTTATTTTTTTTATTTGAGTTTATTTTTATTTCACCAAATAAAAATTCACGAAAGAAACAAAATGCAAAATAAAGCAATTTGGAATGTTGGTAAGGAGCACCGAGGAACCTTTCGGTTTTCTAAGTCAAGGTGCTCCTTGAGAAAAAAAGAAAATTACAAAATCGAAAAACGAAATAAACGAGTAAAACAATAATAACGGCAGCACAACAAAATTCATAAAATATCTATAACGAACTTCGAAAGAAAACAAACAGGCACAGTTGCTACAATACAAACGCGAATAACATTCCCCCTGAAGGATAGTTACTAAACAGTCATACTAAACGCAGGGCCCCTGAGTATCTTAACTTCATGCTCACACGAAGCCGACAAAAGAAAAGTTTTTTTAATAACTGGAAATTAAGTAATGTTTATACTCTTTTTTGAAAGAAATAGTGTTTAAGACTTTAACAGAGCTATCAATCTCCATCCACAATTTTGTTCCTCTGAATGATAATTGGTTTTGGGAAAATTTTTTTTTGACGCGTGGTAGAAAATAATTAAAGCTGTCAGCACATCTGGTTTTATGAGTATGCCAATTAGTAAGGTAGGTAAATTGTCTTTTGAATATAAATGGAAGATTGTTGTGATGAAGGTTATGCATAAATTTGGCCAGTTCTAACTTATAAATTTCATCAAGTTTTAAAATTTTTAACATTTTGTATTGAGGATTGATAGAAAAGTATTTTGATGATTTGGTAATTAATCTAACAATATTATTCATTCTTATTTGAATTTTGTTCAGGTAAATATTTGCTGCATTTCCCCAGGAGATGACACCATACTGAACCCGACTGTGAATAAGACTGTGGTATAACGTGACCAGGGTTTCTCTTGTTACATAATTACGCAATCTGCAAAATAATCCTCTATATTTCGCCAGTTGTAGAGAGAGATAGGAAGTATGAACGGACCAATTTAATAATTCATCAATATAAACACCAAGGTATTTTATATTTTGAACTCTATTAATAGAGGTGCCATTGAAACTTAATTGAAAAATATAATCAACTGGTCTATATGGTGTTTTGTTAATAAGTAAAAAATTTGTTTTAGAATAATTTAAGGATAATTTATGTTTCAAAAACCAATTATTTAAACTGTTCAGTTCATTATTTACACGAGTCTGTAGAGTATTTAAATCGTTATCAGCTAAAGTTAAATAGGTGTCGTCAGCGAAAAGTGTAATATCAAATTTAGAAGCTAATGGCATGTGTAGATAGTTATTCCACAAATAATTGAACACTTTCTTTGATTTGTTTATTCTTATTTAACAGAAATTGAAAGAACATATATTTACAATCAAAATAACACACTTCATTACAGTTATATCTTTTTTATTGTTTTTTATATCCACAACTTATTACTTCCTCGTTTCCAGTGTTGCCCTTCCATTTATCATTATTCTATAGGAACTTGTAGTGATCTATATAGGATCACTACAGACTTCCCCTCCTGACAAAATTTTGCAATTTTAAAAAATAGACGTGTAACATGGGATGTGTTATAACAATATTTACAAAATATCATACAGCAATTAGCATTGATGCAATATAATGAACTTATTCTATGTTAACAACACAGTCCCGCAGCCTTTGGGGAAAAACAGTTTTTCTGCGAGGACGTGGCTGTGGTGGCGACAAGATGGAGCTTTGAGTAGTGTCTGGAATAGGTTCAGTTTCAGGTGTTAAGTTAGAAATATTATGAATAAAGCCGGGTTTTACATTGTTAATGCCAACTGAGATTAATTTGCCACGCTTAATAACTTTGAAAACGTCATTATTGCGGTCTATAACCAGGTATGGGCCGGAGTAGGCGGGGCATAAATTTGGGTGAATTGGATCGTCTTTAATGAATATGTGGGTACAATCGTTTAATGTTTTTGGAAGAAAAATTGATTTTTTCTGTTCCACTCTCGTTGAGGTGGGATATAATGATTCTGTGAAAGCGCGCATGCTGTTGATTATATCTGAGGAGGAAACATTCTGGTTCTCATGTGTTGGAGAAATAAGATCACCGGGGAGTCGTAAACATTGTCCGAATAATAATTCTGCAGAACTGCCTTGTAAATCTTCTTTAAACATGGTATTAAGTGAAAGAATGATGGAAGATAAATGAAAAGCCCAATTAGCTGAATCTAGTTTTGCAGTTAGTGCCGTTTTAATAGTTCTGATAGCTCTTTCAACAAGTCCATTTGATTCTGGATAACGTACACTGCTGATTCTGTGAGTTGCTCCAAGAAATTTACAATAATCTTTAAAGGTATGTGATGTAAATTGGCTTCCTGCATCAGAGTGAATTTCTACAGGTGCACCAAATGTTTGAACATGAAGATTTAAATTTTGAATGACTGAGGCAGTAGACATGTCTGTCATTGGAAAGGCTTCGGTCCATCTTGTAAATGGATCAATACAAACCAAAACATGTGTATAGCCATTAGAGCTGGGAAATGGTCCAGCTATGTCAATGTTAATGCGTTCAAAACGAGCATTAGGCATAGGTATTGATGTGATTTGTTTAACAATGTGTCGGTTTGTTTTCGTTCGTTGACAATTGATGCAAGCATGAACAAAATCACGAATTTTCGATTTCATATTCTTAAAAAGAAATCTGGCACATATAAAACGTTGAGTGGCCTTTATGCCTAAATGATTCATATTATGGTAATAAGATATTATCGTCTGTTCCAAACTAGGAGGAATTAGTATGCGGTCATGTGGTAAACTGGTATCAATTAAAATGCAGAAATTAGTTTTAGGTACTGGCACAGATTTGATATTGATGGATGAGTCAGTAGGAAATGAAAAGGCATCTGATTGAGACTCATGTTGCTGTGCGTCAGCAATTGATTCCAGAGAAATAGGCATAGGTTCTTCAAGAATATTGGCTACAATAACTCGGGATAGGCAATCAGCCACAATATTGTTTCTGCCTGGCAAATGTTGAATATTACAATCAAATTGACTGAGATAAGACAATTGACGCACTTGCCTAGGAGAGTGATTTTCAGAAGGTTTTGCAAAACTGTTAACTAAAGGTTTATTATCTGTAAAGATTACAAAGGGTTTATCAAGTAGCATATATTCAAAATTTTTAACGTTAGAGTAAACACTTAGAAGTTCGAGGTCATAGGTTGAGTAATGTTTTTGAGCATCTGTTAGTGATTTGGAATAGTAACCTAAAACTTCAATTTTGTCGTCATAAATTTGTTCAAGTACACCACCAAGAGAGGTAGCAGATGCATCTGTTTTTAATTGCAATTTAGCATAAGCTTTAGGATGAGCCAAATAAGCAAGATTGGCAATAATTTCTTTTACTTTTTTAAAGGCCTGCAGTGCATTGCAATTCAATGATATTTTTGTTTCATTTTTTACTTTACCTTTGAGATAATCTTGTAATGGAGAAAGTAATTCAGCTGCATTTTCAATGAAACGACGTTGATAATTAACTAGACCAAGAAATTGACGTAATTCTTTGATGGTTACTGGTGCAGGAAAGTTTTTTACAGCTGCAATTTTTTCATCAGATGCAGTTATGCCACTGGCATTTAATTTGTATCCAAGTACATTAAGTTGAGAAGCACCAAGTACACATTTGTTCATGTTTAATGTTAATCCATAAGAATTGAGTCTATTAGCAATTTCTAAAAGATGTTTTTTGTGTTCAAGCTCATTTTTGGAAAATATAATAATGTCATCAATGTAAGCAAAACAAAAAGTATCAGTATTTTGTAGAACATGATTGATAAAACGTTGGAAGCTGCTGCTCGCATAAGTTAAACCTTGTGGAAGTTTATTGTACATGAAGTTACCACGATGAGTGCAAAAAGCCGTAAATTGTCTATCAGTGGGGCGGACATCCAGTTGCCAAAAAGCACTTTTTAAATCTAAAGAAGAAAAAATGGTTGCGCCATGAATGTGTTGAGTAAAATCTGTTAATCTTGGTAATGGATAATTTTGTTTTTTGCAACGTTTATTGATAAGTCTGTAATCATGTACCAACCTAAAGGAACCATTCTTCTTTTTAACTAAATGTACTGGTGAGGCCCAAGGGCTGGTAGTTGAACTAATAATGTTTTTTTTCGAGCATGTCATCTAATATTTTATTGAGAGCATTTGTTTTTTCTAAATTGAGTCTTCTCGGTCGAAAGGCTACTGGGGGTCCATCAACTTCTAATACATGTTCAAAAGGATGTTTCTTTTTTCCCACTTTAATTTGTCCAGATACAAGATGAGGAAACATGTTTAAAATATTCTCATATGAATGTATATTGTAGTCAATGCTGGGCAATGGAGTTAAAATATTTTCCTTTGTAGAATTTGAAATGTCAACTGTGCTTGCAGCTGTGTCAATTACAAATTTGTGCAATTTCAAAAAATCCAAACCAAGAATAGCATGTTTAATGTTTGCAACAATAAAAGAATGAGTAAACTGTTTATTAGGAAATTCCTGAAAATGTAGTGTTAGTTCAATGACACCTGATTGTTGTATAGGATGACCATCAGCAGCAAATAATCTACAGGGATCTGGATTTGTCACATAAGTATATCTGTTAGAGGGAATCAGTGACTTAGGGCTAGCTGTATCAATAATAAATACAATGTTATTGTGTGTATCAGTTAAGTGAATATATTTGTCAGCAGATTCAGGCAATGCATTGCTGACATTGATAGTATTTATTTGCAAGTCATGATTTATTGGAGCATTGCCTTGTGAGTTTAAATGTTTATTCTTCATATAGCTATCAAAATGAGTGCAGCCTTGGACACAGTATCTGGCAGTAGTTCCATATTTTTGGTGGTAAAAACACAGACCATTAAAAATCTTATCTCTACCTGGAATAGTGAGATTCGGACCTGGTGGTGGTTGCAAAGTAAAAGAAAATGGTAATTGTTGGGATGAAGTTGGGAAATGATTTTGAGGGTTTTCATTAAAAGACTTGGAGTGAGATCTATTGTGTGATGGGTAAGTGAAATGAGGTGCGGTAGTTTGGTGAGAAATTTTACGCAGAGCCAAAACTTCAGCTTTAAGAGAGGAAAATTCTTTTAACATAGCAGAAAAAACATCATCAGTGGAATTAACTTTAGGTGAGTTTAATGATTTATCATTTTGTATTAGAGAATCAGCAATGGGAGCTAGTTCTTCAACAGATTTGAAAGGGAATGCAGCTAAAATGAATTGTATATTGTTAGGAAGCCTATTCATAAACTCAGTTTGTAAGAACCAATTTAATGTTTCATCTTGAGGGTCAATTGTTCCTAAAATGTTTTTTAATTCATATAATAATTGTGTGGGAGAACGGTCTCCCAAAGGAGGAGCAGTGCAAAGCTGGGTTAATCTTTTGTGTAAAGGAAGACTGTATGCTTTTATTAAGGCAGCCTTGAGTGTAGTATAGCTGTTGACACTATCTCTTGACATGCAAAGTGATGCTTTGTGAAAATGTTCAGAAGATAAACATTTAATCAATTCAAAATACAATTGTTCTTCAGTTAGATGCTTTCCAAAATAATGTGCATCAAATGTGTGAAAAAACATGTCAATGTGAGAAGGATCAAATTGGAGTTGTGGAGAATTTTGAATTATTATAGTAGGTGGTTGAGTATTTTGCAATAAAGATTGATGTACAGAAGTAGATGATGATAAAGGTGTAGAAAAGACTTGAGAAGTAGTAGTAGGTAGAATTGAAGCTGAACTAACTGGAATTTCATCAGCACTTTGTGCTTGCAAATGGGTTTGTGTTGAAGAATTATTTTCAGCCAAGGCTATAAGATTATCATTCATATTAGATTTAACACTTCGTAAAAAATATTGATTTGAATGCATAAATAGTAATAATAACAAATAATTTTATAGACAACAATAATAATTTTAAGCAATAAGGTAATAATTATAATGTTCATACAAGTAATTAGTAAAATTGTTTAAAAATTGTAATTAATGTTCTTTATAGATTGAATACAATGCTTGAGATAAGATAGTCTTTTAAAATAATTGGTATAGATTAATATGATCCAAGTCACTTTGTTAGTTGTTAGTTGTCAGATGTCATCAATTGTAGATGTCTTGTTAGTTGTCGGGGTCACCAATTGTAGATAGTTATTCCACAAATAATTGAACACTTTCTTTGATTTGTTTATTCTTATTTAACAGAAATTGAAAGAACATATATTTACAATCAAAATAACACACTTCATTACAGTTATATCTTTTTTATTGTTTTTTATATCCACAACTTATTACTTCCTCGTTTCCAGTGTTGCCCTTCCATTTATCATTATTCTATAGGAACTTGTAGTGATCTATATAGGATCACTACACATGTCATTAATATACAGTAGGAATAAAATTGGGCCTAGGCAGGATCCTTGTGGAACGCCGCAAGAAATTTTTTGCAGATTAGATTTGGTTTCAGCTACAATTGTGTATGAATATCTGTCGGTGAGATAACTCTTGAATAAATCTAAAGCTATACCACGGATTCCGAAAAATAAGTTCATTTTTTTAATAAGATTTTATGATCGACAGTATCGAAGGCTTTAGATAAGTCAAGAAATAAACAACAGCTATATAAACCATTATCAATGTTATTGATTAATTTATCATAAATATTGCTAATGGCTAAAGTGGTAGAATAATTCTTACGAAAACCGAATTGATGTTCACTTAACAATTTGTATTTGTCGAGATAATTGATTAATCTATTAAGAATGAGTTTTTCGAAAAGTTTGTGAAACTGAGAGAGAAGCGAAATTGGACGATAATTACTAGTTTTACACATATCGCCTTTTTTAAATAGAGGAAAAATTTCGGCTACTTTGAGACAATTAGGAAAATCTCCTTGCAAAAAAGCAAGATTAAATAAATCGCTGAGTACTGGTGCAATTATTGGTTTGCTAAATTTTATAAATTTCGTGTTAATGTCGTTATGTCTTGTTGATTTTTTATTATTTAACATAGATATGAGAGAAGACACTTCATCTTCATTTGTCGGCGTAAGAAAAAATGAATTGTGTAATTTATTGGACGACTCATTAGTATTAATAGATTTAGGTTGCTTTAATGATTTTGCAAGATTGATTCCTACGTTAGCAAAATATTCATTAAAGTTATTTGCTATATTAATCTTGTCAGTTAATGTTTTGCCTTCATCGGTAATTAATTTGGTTGGAGAAAAGATTGTTTTTTTCTTAATATTGACTAATTCATGTATGGTTTTCCAAATTTGGTCTGGTTTACTGCGATTTTGCACGATTATATTGTTATAATACATACGTTTAGCGGCCTGAATCGTTCTGTTCAAAATGTTTCGGTAAGATTTATATTCTTTAAATTTATTCATATTTAGGGAGCTTTGGAATTTAGAATACATTTTATTTTTATGATTAATAGAATGAATGATACCACGAGTTAGCCATGGTTTATGCTGCATTCTAAATTCTTTTCTACTTCTTTTTCTTAAAGGAGCATGTCTATTAATTGTTTGAGAAAATAACTGTAGAAATTTTTGAAATTGGGAGTTAACAGAGATATTATTTGATACAATGAAATCAGAAAAAACATCTGAAAGATTAGCTAAAAAATTTTCAAGTTGGAAAGATTTCATATCACGAATTAGCATATGGTTATAATATTAAGATTAGTTTGCTTTTTTTTTGTTGGAATAATTACAAAAACACCGTAGTGGTCGGATAGATCACATACAAAAATACCACTATACAAAGTTTTAAGATTATTGGTGTATATGTGATCAATCAACGATTTTGTTGATGTAGTTATCCTAGTAGGCTTATCAATTAAGCATTTTAGTGAATTACTTATTAGGCTATTGGCATATGAACCAACCGTATTATTGGAGTCCAACTTAGTAAGATCAATGTTAATGTCTCCCAAAATATATAATTCAGTATTTTTATTATTAAAATGGTCACATATATCATATAACGCATTTTCAAATTGAGATAAAACCGATGATGTGGAGATAGGATGACGATATATTACTCCTATAACAATTTGTTGGTCGTTGCTGTTTTTTATTTTAATCCAAATATTTTCTACTGATGACATGTTGATTGATACATCATTCAAGATTTGATATTCGAGATTATCTATTATAAAAAGGCCGACTCCACCAGCGTTGGATTCGGTATCTACATGAACAAAGTTATAACCGTCCAATTTAACGTTCATCCCAATTTCACCTTTTCTCAGTTTTGTTTCAGATATGGCAATAATTTCAGGTTTCTTTTTAAATTCAGTTACAAGATAATGCAAATAGTCAATATTTTTTTGCAAGCTTCGTGCATTAAAATGAATCGCGAAAATTTCATTATTTTGTTTATTCTGAATAAGGTTTTTGATACACGATAAATAATGGTAATTTGATTTATTAAACAGTATTTCATTATACTCAATACCATCAGAAGAAATTTGAAAGTTTTCAATAGCACCTCTAGAATCAATATTATTGTTCATAGCAAAAGGATAGCTCTGTTCATTAGGCCTACTTAAAACAGTTTGGGAATCTGACCTGCAGTAACCTTTGACACCGTTTTGAAAGCCCGAGTGCAAAACGGCGCCGCACTGATTAGCTTGATTAACAGACGTTGTATGATTATTTTTAAAAGATTCCATGCAGATTGCGCAATCAATGTTACAAGAAGCACATTTTTCACACATATTGGTTTTTACATCATCATTACCACAAGTTTTACAAACAAGTTTAAGAGCCATTTGAATTGAAAATAAAAAGAACAATGTAAAATATTGTAACAATGAAAAAATATTTTAATTTGGATTACAACCAGTCATACAATTATGATTCAACAAAAGTGGTTTATAATTTAGTTTTACAAAGTCAATACCAATATTATGTTTAAATAAATCGTCTGGAGATGTGATATAAAGCCACTTACCGACACCTTGATCTTTTTCATTTTCTTGCAATGCTATCCCAGCTTGTTTCGCTGATTTTTTCATTCGAATAGATCCATTAATTGTATGAAAGAGTACAAAGTCATTTTTACAAATATCTTTAACATATTTAAGCAATTTAGCTCGAAGAGAAGTCAAATCTTCAGTTAAGTAAGCATTTTTGTAAATTAAGCTATTTTTGAGTTTAGACTTGGCGTACATGAATTCATTGCGTTTTTTGTAAGATATAAATCTGACAATAATCGGACGCGGTTTGGCCACTGAATTTCTGTTACGCTTACCCAATCGGTGGGCTCTCTGTATATCTAAAGCTGTTATACCAATGTTTAATTCTTCAGCAATTTTCATAACGACCTCTTCACCATCATCCCTATCACTATCAGTTTCTTGTATTCCGTGAATTCTCAAGTTTTCTCGACGGTCATATTGTTCTAATTCATCTATTTTGTAAATTGACAAGTTCGCCATTTGTTTTAATTTTTCATTTTCAATTTTTAATTGCGAAATTTCTAGCTTGTTTTGAACAACTTCTTGCTTTAAATAGCAAATTTCTTCTATTAGCCCTTTAACTGTAGAATTAATTTCATTTAGTTGTTTTCGATCTTCATTGTTAAAGCCAGAACTACTGCAGCAAGATTTTTCTTTTCCTCGAGTCATTTTTTTTTTAAAACGAGAGAAAAAAATACACGTCTTTACTCTGTCTGTCTGTCTAGTAATGTCTAGTAATAGAGTAACATAGAAACATCAAATTTTGGAGATCCAAACACAATTGGTCTAAGCTACATTTCACACTAATGTAAAAAAATTTTGGGATTTTTGATCATTGAGTTATTTTATATTAAAGGTGAGCAGAAAATTGATTCACTGTGTACAGGCACCGGTACACAGTGAATATAGTACAAGTACACAATGAATCAAGACTACAATTGGCCAATTAACATAATTTTTTTTTTTAAAGTAAGACTTGTCTTTTAATTTACAAACAAGAGTTATTAGTTCAGCTGTGAAGATTAACTTTAAAGTCTAATCATTAAGGTGTTAAATAAAATAGGCAACTAAAAAAATGGCTAAATACCAATGAATTAATGCACAAAGCCTGCACCACTCGCATCAAAAATTTTAGAAAGTAGAAACGCAACGAAATTCATGAAATTTATTTACATGAAGAAAAAATTGTTTAGTTTGAAACATGCGATGAGACATTTGCTTGACACAAAAATTTTTTATATGCAGTTAAGTCTACTGAAAATAATAGTTGTCTCCCTGTCCTTGAAGTTCCTTCAGAGGTTTGTGGACTTGGCAGTTTAAGGACCACATCGCTTTTTGCTACATCACATATATCTGCCACATTAGGAAACGTAAAGCCACCCCCAATGCAACTTTCGTAGAAATTTTACTTTGTATTCCACACCAACGTTAGTGATTGCTATTAGCCATTTTTCCGTAGAAAATTTGCATAGTACAAAATCGCTAGTTTGCAGCTCCTTTGTATTGTAATCATTGGCTTCGAGATCCTCAAAAAAACTTATATCCGATTCATTAAAGTATATTGCAACATCAGAGTCGTCCTCACTGCTATTTCGTGAATATTGAATAATCTTTTCTTTGCCCTTTTTAGATTCAACTTCCTTTTCCTTCTTTTTTGGTAAGCATTTTTTCCACCACAATAGCTTCTTTCACTGGTGTGTCAGTTAAAATTTGAGTTTTTCTTCTTTTCCTTTCACAGGAGGATTTCTTCCTTTGTTGTGTGCCCTGAGGTGGTGGTGAGACCGTCTGCGGAGTAATAATAGCAGCAGATATTGACAAAAACTCAAATGTATTTTCTATTCCGATGCTGGTAGACGATGCGGATGAATGGATTAATACGTCTTCTGTCTTAGTGGTTGTATCACAATCATTGGTGCTACAGTGGGGCTTGTCCGAGACATACGAGGGCAAAAATTCATCTTCTCAAAATACATCTCTGTTAAACGGCCATATGCCACTTGCAGCAAATCCTGATCTAATACGCCTGGGTGTTAATGCTTGCTCGTCTGCTTTGCCAACTAGCTCTGCCACATCATAAATGGAAATAGTCTTACCAGGATGACTAGCCATAAAAGCATTTGCAGCTTGATTATAAAACGTTTTGAAAGGACCATATATTGATCGATCAAGGGGTTGAAGCTTGTGGTTACAATGTGGTGGAAGCGTAAGAAGAGTAACACCATTCTCTTTAAAAAGATCTATTGTTTCTATGCTGATATGGCTATCATAGTTATTCAAAATTAGTATGACTGGGCTATCTTTTGAGCATTTTGTATGTTTAATAAAATGCTTTATAAATTCTGTACAGCATGCAGCAGACATCCATCCAGACGGATTTGCTACACCAATCGAATCTGGAGGAGCACCCTTCATCATGTGATCTCTCAATTTTACTCGGAGAAAGACAAGCATTGGTGGAACAGAATTACCAGCTTTATTAACTGCATACAATATGGTAACCAAGCCCCTCGTTCACCAGATGTCAGTTTTCCAACTTGCTTTTCATTGCGACAAGCAATCACTTTGGCATTTCTTACCGACGGCACAGTCGTACAGCCAGTTTCATCAGCATTATATATGTCTGACTGACTGTAGGGAGCCCTTTTCAGACACTCCTCTAATTTGTCAAAAAAATAGGACACGTTAGTCTTGTTAAACGAAGTTGCCATTGCGAGACTGGTTGCCTCTGGCTTCTGTAAAGAAAGTTCAGGAAATCTCTTTAAAAAACCAGAAAGCCAATCTTTCCCTGCAGATTTGTTCTTTTCCCAATTGGATGGAAAGGATTTATTTACTTTTATTGCAAATTGATATGCTAATTTCCGAGCAGATTTTGCAGACAAACCGTGATGAATTTTCGATACTTTTATAAAGTAGTCCTTTAACATAGTCTCTTCAGCATCCGAAAATACTTTCCGGCAATTGTATCATGGTTCAAAAACAACATCGGTAGAATGCTCGAAAGATTTATACTTGTATACATAGCGCCACAATGTTGTAAATGGTATGGCATATTTTTTAGATACATTGCGGATTGATGCTTTATTTTCAATAATTTGTTCTACAGCTTTTTTTATCAATCCCAAAGGAGTAGCACCAATTTTTCTTGACTTATTTTTAGCTCTAGGCATTTTAATATTTGTTTGTAGACGTACAGTATCAAAAAAATAAAGTACTAGAACCCAATTTATTTAATCATAAAATCCGGTACACAGTGAATCACTTGCGTCACTGATCCACCGCGGCATGATACACTGTGTACTATGGCCGGTCCATAAGTAAAAGTATTAAAAACATGCCGTTAGTAGTATAAGAGGAAAGTCTTCTTGGCAATTGCGCCGGATCTGCGCCGGAGCTGCGTCGGAGCTGTGCCGGATCTGACGGGGTATCCTAACCCTAGCTCTAACCCTAACTCTAACTCCCACGAGTTCGATTCCCAGGCAGAGCGATGAAGTCGTGTGGAAACCTAACTTATGTCGAGCAACGAAGTTGCGAGTTTGATTCTTACCCAAAACAACAAAGTCGCGTTGAAATATAACTTATGCCGAGCAACGAAGTTGCGAGTTTGATTCTGACCCAAAGCGAAGAAGTCGCGTTGAAACCTAACTTATGTCGAGCAACGAAGTTGCGAGTTTGATTCTCACTCAAAGCGACGAAGTCGCGTTGAAACCTAACTTATGCCGAGCAACGAAGTTGCGAGTTTGATTCTCAGCCAGAGTGATGCAGTCGCGTTTAACTACAAATTCGTTTTATGCTGAACAATGAAGTTGCGAGTTTGATTCTCACTTATGCTGAGCAACAAAGTTGCGAGTTTGATAACTTATGCTGAGCAACAAAGTTGCGAGTTTGGTTCTTGTGCTGAAAAATGTCAGTAATCTTGTCAAAGTTGTTGTTCTAAACTTTCAACTGTTCTTTTACTGCAAAGACACGTCAGCAATCTTTCAGCTGTCGGTAACGAGATTTGAGTAGCTGTCCTTCTACTGCAAAGACACGTCAGCAATTAAAAAGTCTCATAGAGAACGGTTACAAACATGATGCAATCCATGATGTCATACGAAGTGGTGTATATAAGACAACGTGGTTTGGTTTCGTCATTGAAATATGTCACAAGATTCTATCTCTCGAGAGATAGAAGCTGATATGTTTCACTGCTTAAACCCGCAAAAACCGCATATGTGTGACAAAGAGGATCGTATACGAACCTTTCCCAACTCTTGGTATGATCAGGAAAGTCCAACGCCGCATGAACTGGTTAACGCAGGATTTTATTATATGGGTTCTGGTGACCGTGTCAGTTGTTTCTATTGCGGAGGACGATTATTTCACTGGAAACTGCGTGACAACCCGTGGTACGAGCATGCAAAGTGGTTTCCTTTGTGCGAATTTGTTCTAAAGAAACAAGGTGTAAAATATGTGGAAAAAGTATGCCAAAGACACCAGGTTTACATCGACCAAATATAGAAAATCCAATTCGATCCGCTGCAACAAATCAGCTACGTACCATGTTGACCAATCAAACGCAAAGCACGGTTGCAGCCGAGGAAAAAAGTCAAAGATTAGAAGCAATGATGCTGCTTGACCCTCACGTGAAATACGCAAAAAGCATAGGCATTAAAGACACCAAGATCCGTTATGCTCTTTTGCGACAAATGGAAAAAAATAACTGCAACTTCTCCAATTGCCAAGAGCTACTCAACCTTGTTTTGGACATAGAGAAAGAAGACAAATGCATAAAATGTAAAAACAAGGAAAAAAACGCGGTTTGCATGCCTTGTGGACGCATGATGTTTTGGTGGACCTGTATACAAGACATCTATTCTTGTTGGTTGTGCACTCAAACTTGTCCGAAACAATCCGCGTCAAACAATGGTAATTGCACAAGAGCTTAAGACATGTTTTTGTTCTTCGAGTGAGAAACATCATACTTATGACGAACTGAACATTTGTTAGGGTCGGTTTCGGCAAGAAAAATTATGTAAGCTTTTCGAATTCCTTTGCTGTTTTGTGTTTCGAAGAGTAGCAGACATGTTTGAAAAGGTAGCAGTTTCAATAAAACTTCGCGTAACTGAAGGTGATCGAAATATTGTTGCTTTTCCACTTCAACAAAGAAAGAAATCATTCCCAACTCGCTGTCTTGAGGTTTCTTTTTGTATTTTCGTTTGGTCTTCACTGCACAAAACACATTTCGAATCAAAGTGGTGTCTGTTGTGTTGTACGTCGGAGAAGAAAGCGACTTCTTCTTTAACTTTGCTTTACCACTAACAGACATTGGTGCGCTGTATCATGGACTCCTAAATAATAGAACCTGGACTGGAAACGAGAAATTACGAGTGTACAAAAGTAGGCCATTGCAGTAAAATTGTCTTTTTAGAAAAAAAATATTGATGCTTTTTTTAAAAGCATAAATTGGTTAAATTAAAGCTTTACTTGATTGATATTTGCAGCGGAAACGTTTGGGTCGGCCCACAGCCTAGTTGAACCAAAAATGTTCTTTTTTAGTCGACTTGAATTTAGTACGAATGAGATTCTATGATAAACATCATCTTAGTCTAGCGACTATTTCTCTGATTTGGTATAAGCATGATTTAAAAAGCTACAATCAAACTAAAAGGCTATATTGAAAAACAAACAGTAGAATAACATCAACTTCTAAAATAGAATAACAAAAATATGTAATAAACAATTAGATAAAAATATATATGAAAAAATAAAATGCATACATGAGTAAAGTAAAAACTATTATCGAACGCATAAACGTTGTGACAAGCTTGTTTTTGGGAGAAGCTTGTAGAAAGCTTGTAGGTAACTAAGATCAATCATAAAGTACGTTTGATATGTACACAAGTACTACAAAATGAAAGACCAAAACAGAAGAATGAAAAAACTACGTAACAATATTTTATAAGTAACTGGACTGCAATTTACAGTTCATTTGCAACGTTTTAAGGTGGTTTATGTAACAGTAGCTTTAACAAAAATATACTTCAGGATGTGATACAAAGTAACACAAACCTAAACTTAAAAAAAGCAAAACATTAATGAATTTCGGCAAATTTTAGAAGTTTAAATTAGAAGCTTGAATTAGAATTAGAAGCTTGACGAGTTTAAATGGTTTCTAAAAAACAGTAACATTACTAAATGTTTAAATCCGGACAACAACAAACGAATTATTATTTTTACGCATAGCTAGACGTTATCTAAAAAAAACTAGTAATAATATTTGCAAAAATCAATAATTTTAACTGGGAGTATTTACAGTTTAATTACTATTAAGTTTTCTAATTTTGGCACTAGTACCTCTACGCCCCTTTTCCGTTAATTGGCGAATTAAATTTTTGCACATGCAATTGTAGAAACGTATTGACACTCCTTTTACAATATTGTGCCCGTTGCTACACAATACTGGAAGCGACCGAAAAGCAACATCATCATTAAAATAAGATATGTTTACAATTTCTTTAAAAATTTCCTGCTGATTTTCGGCACTTAAAAATGACTTTTTCAAGTCACTATTGCAAAGTTCAGCAAAAACCTTCCAACAAAGACAACCAATTTCATATAACTCGGTTGTTGGTTTCCAAAGACCCCCACGATTTATGCCATCAAAAAATTTGTTTGCATACTCATGCATAGTTGTTGTTAAAGGAGGAACATATTCAACTATGGTTGCAACAGTAGCTGTTTTGCATTCAACGCATCTTGTTGATTTAACCAGTGATTTGCAACAGTATCCGGTAACATAAAATATAACAGCTGCATCATTTTCTGTCGGCAATATATTAAATAGTAGCTCAGCTTGCAAGGCTTCTGCTGTGGCCATTAATTTATTGTTACTAGTGCATTTTGTTTTGACTATGATATCAATCTCAGCGATAGATATTTGCGAATATTTCAACAACGAGATTGAGCGGATTTTCCTGTCACTTTCTTGAAGTTGTCTCATAGAAATATAATAATTTGCTCCACTGAGTTGACGAATTCGGCTGAATCTTCGTTCAATCATATCTGATTGAATTTTTCCCAACAGCACATAATTGAAGCCACAGTTTTCCAACAAGTATTTTGACATCTGCGTTATTGCTTCACATGTTTGATGCAAAGCACGGGAAGTGTGTTCAGTAAATCCAGGTTGCTGAATAGAAAAAAAAAAAGATATTAAGAAAATACCCATATAAACATAACAATGAAAACATTGTAACAAAGAAAATCACAGAAAGATCATTAAGTAATACAAAGATTTTGCAAACAGCCAGTCGGATGTGAATACAATAAATTGCAAGCAGCTGATCTAATAATTTTGTTTCAATTAAAAATTTACGTTATGACACTACTCTTGAAAATTAACATATCAGATATAGGTATGAAATCTGTTTTATATTTTTAAACAAAAAAAGTTTGCAAAACATACTTACATTTGAATTTTTCCAAAAACTAACATAATGGCCAAATCCGTCAAAAATTTCAACTTCCAATCAGCAGTGGATCGAACTGGGTCACGAGAAATATCCCGTTTATGCTTTCCAATTTCTGATGTTGAAACATTTAAAATATTCCACAGCTTCAAAAACAAATCAATAGCAGAAGCAGTTTCATGAAATCCATATTCCTTTAATCCAATCACAGTTGACTCATGAAACACAGCCAGAGCAAGTTTAACATTAACTTAACAAAATTGAGAATGGTTGTTCAATAGACAAATATATTAAAGAAATTCCTGCTTCTGATTTATATAAAACAAACTGTGGAGACAAAACTGTGCATGAAAGTTTTTCTAACAAATCATCAAAATTTTTTAAATTGTCAGACTGCAAAAAATTTTCACACTGTTTTTGCAGTATTGCTGATTCATTATCATGCCTAGTTTTTGAAAGAGCATTACCGCTTCTTAAAGGTATATCTTTATTTGTATAATACAAAGGAATATTTTTGAAAATTGAAGGAACAGCACCAGGTTTTAGTCTTCTATAACATAAGTGCTCACTATCTCTTTTTCTTTTGCGTCTTTGGTTTGAATCATGAGAAACTTTAATAAAATCATCTGCTTTAAAATGGAGTGAGCACAACTTTGAGTATTTTGAGGGTTTAAAATTTTTCCTAGCTATGTTTTTTAACCAATTACATAAAAGTTCTTCATTTTTAAAGGGAATGAATGATATGTAACATTTAACTTTTTTTCTTCTGAAGAGTATCCAGATTTGCAATCAATGGCAGCACATTTATAAACCATTTTTTAAATAAATATTTTTCTATGCAAAAAAAGGTAATTAAAAGGTTAAAAAATGCCTTTTCCTTAAATTTAAATAAGATAACCAAAAAATAATAACCTTTAAATACACTTTTAAAATAAGATAATCAAAAAATAAAGTAGAAAAACACTAAACTTTAAAATGCAATTATGTGCTTCAATAATAAATGTACTAATTGTATTAAATTCAATAATTTATTCAGTAGTAACATTCAATTGAAGTAGCAGATAGATAAGACATAAATGTTGTTGCATATAAATTAAAAAATAAAAAAATGTATTACTTCTTTTATTGTTTTTACTAATGTCACAAAATAGTGAATAAATTATAATGCCATTGTTAAACTATGCAATGATCAAGCTTGATTCTGTGAAAAAATACACAACAAATAGAAAATAGCTGTTCATTCGTAAGTTGCCTACATTATTAACTGATAAAAAATTTTACCTGAATACCAGAAGTAGAATATAAATTTTGCTAGTATTTGTAAATTAATGTGTGCAATATTTGTGATTCTTACATATTTTCCGGGTCTCGTTCACTATACGCCGTGGTGACATTTCGGACGGAAAAATCCCCGAAGGGGATTTCCCTGTTCTCTCTCGCGACGCATCTTTTTCCTTTGTTTCTTTTTTTTCTTAAAAACTTTTTGCTCCCACCACGGTCTTACCACTCCCGATCTGTTTCTTTTTTTACGCTTTACCCGATTCTTTAAACTAGCTTTTATCCATTTGGTTTGCCACTGTGTCTCAATTAAAAGCTCGAATTATAACTTTTAAGTCTCTTTATCCATTTTAAACACAAGAGAACTGTTATATATAACAATCCTGCTATTAAAAGCTCGAATTATAACTTTTAAGTCTCTTTATCCATTTTAAACACAAGAGAACTGCTATATATAACAATCCTGCTTACAAGCTTGATTTTTTAAGCTTGCATTAATCTTCTTATTTGACCACGGTGAATAGTGAACGAGATGGCAAAACGAAAGTTCGCATGATCAATTTTAAACCTTATTATTAAAAGCCACGGTGAATCGTGAACAAGATATTTCGCCACGGTGATTTATGAAGCAGATGGTGAAATGGAAGTTTGGGTCCAAAGTTTTAACTACTATAATACACTTAAACATAATAAAAATCTTTATTACAGCAATCCTGCTTACAAGCTTGATTTTTTAAGCTTGCATTAATCATTTTATTTGACCACGGTGAATAGTGAACGAGATGGCAAAACGAAAGTTCGCATGATCAATTTTAAACCTTATTATTAAAAGCCACGGTGAATCGTGAACAAGATATTTCGCCACGGTGATTTATGAAGGAGATGGTGAAATGGAAGTTTGGGTCCAAAGTTTTAGCTACTATAATAGGCTACACTTAAACATAATAAAAATCTTTATTACAGCAATCCTGCTTACAAGCTTGATTTTTTAAGCTTGCATTAATCATTTTATTTGACCACGGTGAATAGTGAACGAGATGGCAAAACGAAAGTTCGCATGATCAATTTTAAACCTTATTATTAAAAGCCACGGTGAATCGTGAACAAGATATTTCGCCACGGTGATTTATGAAGCAGATGGTGAAATGGAAGTTTGGGTCCAAAGTTTCAACTACTATAATAGGCTACACTTAAACATAATAAAAATCTTTATTACAGCAATCCTGCTTACAAGCTTGATTTTTTAAGCTTGCATTAATCATTTTATTTGACCACGGTGAATAGTGAACGAGATGGCAAAACGAAAGTTCGCATGATCAATTTTAAACCTTATTATTAAAAGCCACGGTGAATCGTGAACAAGATATTTCGCCACGGTGATTTATGAACGAGATGGTGAAATGGAAGTTTGGGTCCAAAGTTTTAACTACTATAATACACTTAAACATAATAAAAATGTTTATTACAGCAATCCTGCTTACAAGCTTGATTTTTTAAGCTTGCATTAATCATTTTATTTGACCACGGTGAATAGTGAACGAGATAGCAAAACGAAAGTTCGCATGATCAATTTTAAACCTTATTATTAAAAGCCACGGTGAATCGTGAACAAGATATTTCGCCACGGTGATTTGTGAACGAGATGGTGAAATGGAAGTTTGGGTCCAAAGTTTTAACTACTATAATACACTTAAACATAATAAAAATCTTTATTACAGCAATCCTGCTTACAAGCTTGATTTTTTAAGCTTGCATTAATCATTTTATTTGACCACGGTGAATAGTGAACGAGATGGCAAAACGAAAGTTCGCATGATCAATTTTAAACCTTATTATTAAAAGCCACGGTGAATCGTGAACAAGATATTTCGCCACGGTGATTTATGAAGGAGATGGTGAAATGGAAGTTTGGGTCCAAAGTTTTAGCTACTATAATAGGCTACACTTAAACATAATAAAAATCTTTATTACAGCAATCCTGCTTACAAGCTTGATTTTTTAAGCTTGCATTAATCATTTTATTTGACCACGGTGAATAGTGAACGAGATGGCAAAACGAAAGTTCGCATGATCAATTTTAAACCTTATTATTAAAAGCCACGGTGAATCGTGAACAAGATATTTCGCCACGGTGATTTATGAAGGAGATGGTGAAATGGAAGTTTGGGTCCAAAGTTTTAGCTACTATAATAGGCTACACTTAAACATAATAAAAATCTTTATTACAGCAATCCTGCTTACAAGCTTGATTTTTTAAGCTTGCATTAATCATTTTATTTGACCACGGTGAATAGTGAACGAGATGGCAAAACGAAAGTTCGCATGATCAATTTTAAACCTTATTATTAAAAGCCACGGTGAATCGTGAACAAGATATTTCGCCACGGTGATTTATGAAGCAGATGGTGAAATGGAAGTTTGGGTCCAAAGTTTCAACTACTATAATAGGCTACACTTAAACATAATAAAAATCTTTATTACAGCAATCCTGCTTACAAGCTTGATTTTTTAAGCTTGCATTAATCATTTTATTTGACCACGGTGAATAGTGAACGAGATGGCAAAACGAAAGTTCGCATGATCAATTTTAAACCTTATTATTAAAAGCCACGGTGAATCGTGAACAAGATATTTCGCCACGGTGATTTATGAAGCAGATGGTGAAATGGAAGTTTGGGTCCAAAGTTTTAACTACTATAATAGGCTACACTTAAACATAATAAAAATGTTTATTACAGCAATCCTGCTTACAAGCTTGATTTTTTAAGCTTGCATTAATCATTTTATTTGACCACGGTGAATAGTGAACGAGATGGCAAAACGAAAGTTCGCATGATCAATTTTAAACCTTATTATTAAAAGCCACGGTGAATCGTGAACAAGATATTTCGCCACGGTGATTTATGAAGCAGATGGTGAAATGGA
Organism: Diplosoma virens; assembly: GCA_963680785.1. Taxonomy (NCBI): domain Eukaryota; kingdom Metazoa; phylum Chordata; class Ascidiacea; order Aplousobranchia; family Didemnidae; genus Diplosoma; species Diplosoma virens. The sequence continues at coordinate 20,000,337 of OY796880.1, read as the reverse complement.
AGTTTGGGTCCAAAGTTTTAGCTACTATAATAGGCTACACTTAAACATAATAAAAATCTTTATTACAGCAATCCTGCTTACAAGCTTGATTTTTTAAGCTTGCATTAATCATTTTATTTGACCACGGTGAATAGTGAACGAGATGGCAAAACGAAAGTTCGCATGATCAATTTTAAACCTTATTATTAAAAGCCACGGTGAATCGTGAACAAGATATTTCGCCACGGTGATTTATGAAGCAGATGGTGAAATGGAAGTTTGGGTCCAAAGTTTTAGCTACTATAATAGGCTACACTTAAACATAATAAAAATCTTTATTACAGCAATCCTGCTTACAAGCTTGATTTTTTAAGCTTGCATTAATCATTTTATTTGACCACGGTGAATAGTGAACGAGATGGCAAAACGAAAGTTCGCATGATCAATTTTAAACCTTATTATTAAAAGCCACGGTGAATCGTGAACAAGATATTTCGCCACGGTGATTTATGAAGCAGATGGTGAAATGGAAGTTTGGGTCCAAAGTTTTAACTACTATAATACACTTAAACATAATAAAAATCTTTATTACAGCAATCCTGCTTACAAGCTTGATTTTTTAAGCTTGCATTAATCATTTTATTTGACCACGGTGAATAGTGAACGAGATAGCAAAACGAAAGTTCGCATGATCAATTTTAAACCTTATTATTAAAAGCCACGGTGAATCGTGAACAAGATATTTCGCCACGGTGATTTGTGAACGAGATGGTGAAATGGAAGTTTGGGTCCAAAGTTTTAACTACTATAATACACTTAAACATAATAAAAATCTTTATTACAGCAATCCTGCTTACAAGCTTGATTTTTTAAGCTTGCATTAATCATTTTATTTGACCACGGTGAATAGTGAACGAGATGGCAAAACGAAAGTTCGCATGATCAATTTTAAACCTTATTATTAAAAGCCACGGTGAATCGTGAACAAGATATTTCGCCACGGTGATTTATGAAGGAGATGGTGAAATGGAAGTTTGGGTCCAAAGTTTTAGCTACTATAATAGGCTACACTTAAACATAATAAAAATCTTTATTACAGCAATCCTGCTTACAAGCTTGATTTTTTAAGCTTGCATTAATCATTTTATTTGACCACGGTGAATAGTGAACGAGATGGCAAAACGAAAGTTCGCATGATCAATTTTAAACCTTATTATTAAAAGCCACGGTGAATCGTGAACAAGATATTTCGCCACGGTGATTTATGAACGAGATGGTGAAATGGAAGTTTGGGTCCAAAGTTTTAACTACTATAATAGGCTACACTTAAACATAATAAAAATGTTTATTACAGCAATCCTGCTTACAAGCTTGATTTTTTAAGCTTGCATTAATCATTTTATTTGACCACGGTGAATAACAAACAAGATCTGTTCCTACGGTGATCAGTGAACGAGATTCTCAAAAGAAAGGTGACATTATAATTTTTAAGTCTCTTGTACATTTTCAATAAAATAACACTATTTATTTTAACAATCCTGCATAGAAACTTGATTTTTTAAGCTTATTATTTATAAGACCCTAATTTTTAAAGCTTTATCTCATCGCTTTATTTAATTGTGGTAGCGTACTTTTTTTATAATATATAAATAAGGGGTAAAAAAATAATTTGAGCAGTTTATTTAGATGTACAGTAAAAATACAAATTGAATGCCAAGATATTTGGTTTCAATATCGATTCTAATTAGCAGTGATCTCGGATGTTTTTGTAGTTACTATAATTTAAATTTTTATTACGTATTTTTTACAGAAAAGATTGTGATTTTTATCACAGGTCTTTTGCTTTTATTTCAGTTGTTTAGTTCACTAATTGGTTTAGTTCACAGTTTTTTAATATCTTCGTATTATAGAAAAAGAAAAATGTCATTGAAAATGAATAGAAATTTAAGAAGAATCAATAAAAATGAAGATCGAGGAAAGAAAAAACAATATAAAATGGAGGAAGAACTTTATGATTTTAATGAATGGCAATCCTTAAAAAATTGTTGAATTTCTGTTTTATATAAACATATAGGCCTACCTGTTTTTACTTCTTTGCGTGAATGTGTTGTGTTTTACGTATAATTCAAGTAACTCATTTATTATTTTGTAAAACTTTGCTTATGGTGCTAGTGACATCGGTGACCTTCAAGATGGTCTTTCAACTTTTTCAACCAACAAAAGTTTATGCAAACGCTGGATGAAATAAACTTGAATGAAGTTCTTGATTTATGCTTTTTTTGGACCACTTATATGAGTTGTAATATTAATATTTGCTGTGTACTGGACGAAAAAAATATAACCGTGATTGATTAATTGATCGATTGATTGAAATGTTTACATCGCATCAAGTACTTCATAAAGCGACGTTGAAAACAGTTTTGGGTAGATAAATCGTAAAAAAAAACTTAAATAAAAATGCCATCTGAACTTATTTAATTAACGTTGAAATAACCGGTTATTTAAACCAAAATAAATGTTACTTTTTTCATAATACAATCCCGCCAGAGACGTCACGCTTAATACTATCTTTCTTTTGTTTAAAAAGTTTATATCTTTATCCTTGTAATTTTAAGAAATTTTTTCCAGGTCAAGTTTCACTTTTGATGGCCTCAATGAATGATGAACAAGAACTTAAAACATAAAACACATTGTCCTATTTCTTCTCTGTTGTCAAAAGTTGATGTGAATCCTTACTGATTGTAATTTTTATTAAATTATCGTTTCTTAGCTAAGTCTAAAAGAATACTAAAAAACGCATCAATAAAAGTTCAAAAAAACTCAATGCGGAAAAAATTTATAAAACAATACTTTTCCTTTTTCTAATCAAGCGCTTTCACTTATGGCCAAGTACCGCTTGGACAATGGATATGGTATTACCTGGCTTGATTTTAATCACAACGTCCTCCTTAGGGAGTCAATAGATTTATTTTTAAAAATTTACATTTCATTTACAATTTGTCCCAAACCGATTCTTCCTCCCATTAAGCTACAAATTCCTCTTTAGAGAGCCAAGGGCTCACTTTCACCAGTTACAGTGCCGAAACCTTTGCTATCTATCCTACATACTCTTGAGTGGTGTATCTCGCACTCCAGGACATGTAACTTTGAATCTATCACCCTCTTTTCTGATTCTTTATCTGTTCTATCAACCCTCTCTGCCCCCCCTACCATATTTAATCCCTAAATCCCTATCCAATACCCAATTTCTCCTCAATTCTTTGTCCCAATCCAAGATAGTCTATCTGCAATGGATACCTGGTCACTCTTCCCTCCCAGGTAACAACTTAGCTGACTCTCTAGCTGAAGCCGAAGCCTCTCGTGATCCCTTCAAAATATCAGTATCCCTCGCACTCCTTATTTCCTCCCAACGACTATCTCTTTACACCAGTTGGAGACGCAGTGTCCAATCTGGTTTCTTTAAACACCAAATCCCTCCAGTATCTCCCAAAAAGCTTACTCTCCCTCACTCTGCTCTCTGTGCTCTCTCCCGTTTACGCTGCAACAAGAACACCACTCTCCTTAACTCTTATCTTAACAGGGTTGGTTGAGCCGAGACTCCTTCATGCAGCAACTGTGGTTTTCAATCACAGGATCTTTTACATCTCGTGCTTGACTGGCCTGTACTAGAGCATCTACGTCGGGCCATATTCGACTATACCCTCTCACTTCTGGACCTCTGGTCCCGTCCATGGGGAGTCGCCCGATTATTCGGACTCCGCGGAGTTGATACGCGTCCTCATCCCCAGGAAAGCCCGCAGTAACCAAATATATGTTTGAAACGTAACTCATTTGAGCAGTTTGGCCCTACACAGTAAAATACAAAATCTCGTTTATTCTGCAAAAGGGCAGCAATTCGCAGCAGATTAAGAAATTATCCAAAATTATTTCAAATTCGTCGTAATAAAATAATCCCAGTTCATACTTATGTATAGAGCAAAACGCGCTTTATGTATGAACTCTAAAAACTATGCAAAATATGCTTAAAACAGTTAGTTTTCTTGTTTCGCACCAAAATAGCAAACAGTTCATTTAAAACAGCATCTTACTTGCAAAAATTAGGGTAGCTACGTGTCAGAGTGTAAGTTTGGCAAAATGCAATATGTTAGGACAGATAAAAAGAAATGTTTTACCTGATGGAATAACCACCGCCCACTCTATAACAAGTTCAACGTTAATGATGACAATGACCGAGCTGCCTCTTTTAAACATTTTTATAAATTTTTATTTGACGACTTTATTGCTAAATCTGACATCGAAGAGTGGTTTAAGGTTGTCACGTAATGCAAATCGCTTCTTTGTGAATTTTTGTGACCTAGTAAAAAATTAGATTAATTTTTTGTGATCTATTAGAAAATTGGATTAATTTTTGGTGACCTATTAAAAAATTAGATTAATTTTTTGTGACCTATTAGAAATGCAATGCGTCGCAACTGTTAACAGCGAGGAAATGTGATAGAATTGACGCCTTTAACAGATCAATCAATCTATAGATTTTTAAATTAACTGCAATAACCTGTATCCATTGTAAATAACCTATATGCATTGTCCTAATTAAATCATCTCTATGTGACCTCGTTTTGGTTGTGATTTCTATGAGGACATAAAATCGAATTTTATTGTTAAATTTTTTATCTGAGCCACGTGGCCCAATTCGAGTTTATTATAAATAGAGAGAGATCGCTCTCATCACACAGTAACTAGAATTTGGCTTAGAAAACGGTGATCCTTCTATTTATCTATATCTATTTATCTATATACCAAAATTTTAATTTATAAGTAGTCTTTATACCAAAATTTGAATTTCTAATTTGTTCTTTGAACCAATGGTTATATTTGTACAACTGAATAAAACTTTATTAGATTGGTGGACAATAAATCGAATAATTATTTCAATGCAACAATTAATATCAATAGAATTTATCTGTCTTGCAATAGTAAATTATTTTTAAAACCGATTATTTGTTCACTATGTTTCAAACTGCACATCCACTGTGAGGTAAGTATAGCGGCTTCTTTCATGTTTTCAACCAACGCTTTCGATCATTTCGGGAGTTTACATTTTCTGGCATTCTTCAAAGGGGCAAATACATTCTGTATCGATACAACTGTATTGGGAGACCGGGTCTGGTTGTCATAGCCGTACCAGCCCAAAAAAATTTGGGGGGCAATGAAGTTTTGCCCAAATTTTGTGACGTTTGCCCAAATCATGATCTTATAGTACATTACGAATATGACAAAAAAATTGTCTGAGATTTTCAGACAAAAAACCAATTTTGTCCTAAAATCATGGTGATCTCTAAAAAAAAAGGTCTTCACTTGAATTCGCTCTCTTAATTTTCAATTTTCGTCCCAAAATCAAGGTGTTCTCTAAAAAAAAAAAAGGTCTTTCCCTAAATTTGATCATTATTTTTTGCAGTTGATCATCGTCACCTCATGATAAATTTCCTGACTTTATTCAAATTTTTCATTTCGCTGCCCGAAAAATTATGGTTTTGCCCATATATTTTCTTCTCACTGCCCCAAAAATTTTAATTTTTCCCAAATCTTAGAAACTTGGGGGGGCAATTGCCCCCCTGCCCCCTGGCAGGTACGGCTATGCTGGTTGTCCTCTGTCCTGGTTGTCACATTCAGTTTTTTGAGTATTTCGCAACCTTGCGCAATAATCACTTTAATGTTAAATAACGTGTCTTTACCTCTTTGTTTGCCACATGTAGTTTGACTTTGATAGAGTAAGCACAGTTTGAATAAGTTTAAAATACTAATTTTTGCTAAAAATTCAAAAGTTTTTTGTTTTTTTTTAAGAAAGGATAGAAGCAACTAGGATAGACGTATTATCAACATCGATGTATCGTTGGAAGCGTAAAAAGCATTGGGACTTTTGTCAATTTGACAACAATTTGACAATCATGACAGATTTGTCCAGGTTGTCACACTTTAATTGACTGTTTTAAAACTGTCCAAAAACATGTTTGTTGTTGCTGAAAAACCAAAAATATACTCTAAAGTTATAGCTGAAGACTTTAACTAAAGAAAAAAAAATTTTTTTTGAAAATCGGCCAACTATTCACTAGATCAAAAACTTTTAAATTTGTGTCAATCAGATCCGGTCTCCCCTGCTTTCTTTTTCTTTAACAAGCCGAAGAAAGCTATAATGTTTTTATTAAAAAGCCAATTTTGTATCACCAATTTACTGCTTAGGTGTATGCATTTAAGTTTTGTTGATGACAAATATTGTAATAGAGAAGCAAATGTTTTTATAGAAATAACCTATAGAGTTTTGAGTTTATTAATTTCCATTTTAAAAGAATGAGTTTTTTAAACTTAGAAAAGGTGAATATGTTGAAATATGCTGAAGTGACTGGATGCACTTCAGCGGACGGACCGATCGTTTGGTTGCAAGGACACGGATTGTTGTCGCAAAGACGTGTTTGCTCAAAGTGTTCTTCGAGCATGTCCTTGCAAAATAAAACCCATATCCTAGATAAGAAGGTGTGGAGATGCAGCGACTATGTAAGTACTTATTAAAAATAGCCATGGCATAACCAAATGCGTTCCGTCTTGAATCATTTAAACATTCTGAAATCAATTTAGCAAAAAAACCGCTCATTAATTTTTGCAATCTTGACTTCCTTTTTCAAATGACCATTAATCCATTAAACGTTTAGTAAGAAATGTTGACATCAATATTGTTTTAATATAAATATTAAAAGAAAAGTGTTTGTAAAGTTGAAATAATTTTCTACAGATTCACAGCATTTTTTTCATTATTTTCCGATCGTAAATATATGCAATTTTATTGGCCATAAACACTATGACAAGCGTGTTTGCTGTTTTAACAATGCCATCTGCATGGCAGTGCAATTATTTAATGTTATTTTTCTGTTTTAATAGAATTGTAGAACAACCTCCACCATAAGGAAGAATTCATTCTTTCAACGTAGCAATTTGGCTCTTCGCCAAATTCTTATAATAATATATATGTGGGCGAAGGACGCACCTTTATTTAGAATTGAAGAAGAGGCGGAAGTAAGCCACAGAATAGCAGTGGATTGGTGCCAATTTTTACGAGAGGTAAACTTGATATTTTTGCACCAAACACTATATTTTAGATTGTCACTATAAAATATTGTATGCAAACTGCACAATATTTCCAGTCGTTTTAGACAAATCTCTACGTAAAACTGTATATTTTTTTTTCACGTAACACCGAGAATAGTTTTTCTTATATTGTGCCTAATCATGCTATAGGTCCCCCTAAAATGGTCCAATGTTAAATGGTTAACGACGATAAAAAGGTTAGGTAACACTGCTCTAAAGAATTTTATTTAATTGGATATGTTCTGCTAAACTGTGTGACATTTTTTCTTGAAAATACGTTGCATTTCTTTCAGCTTTTTTTATTTAATCGCGCTAATAATATGTGTGCCTGATTGATTGTGTAATGGTGGTAACTTCTTTTATAGTTAGATACTCAGTTAATGAGTTTGAATTGGTAGAGACACAGAATTCTGTTCTCAGTGTTTGTAATTAAGAGTCAAGAAAAGTTTTGCTAGATATCTACTCGCTTTTAAGACACCACGTAAAAATTAAAAGTTGTGATAAACTATCACGTAAAAAATCTATTCAATGTCTATTGAAGGTTAATGTTTTTATCTGGTAGAATATCGTACGAGAAAATTAACCGATTAATAAGACACCACGTAAAAATCTATGCAATGTCAATTGAAGGTCAATATTTTTATGTGGTATAATATCGTACGAAAAAATTAACCGCTTAATATTAAGAAACGCAAGAATTTAGTTTTTTAGGGTGGCAATATTTTATTTGTGTTTAAAGGTTTGCAGCTCGGAATTATTGGCGAACAGAACTCCTATCGGCGGTGTTGGCCATACGGTTTCCATTGATGAAACTTGTGTAGCCAAACGGCCGAAAGGAAACCCGCAAGGTCGGCCAGTGCGTCAGCAGTGGATTTTTGGCGGCATTGACCACGAGACCAAGTGAGAAAACTTTGTTCCTGTTATTGTGATTATTCGTTATAGTGATATTCGGTTATAGTGATAAGCGAAAACTAAAATCTGACTCCACAATAAGGACAATAGCATTATTCAGAATAGGATTTTCTAAAAAATTTAAAAAATTTTGTTTTATTTACGAAACTTATACGGTATTTCTTTGTTTTCCATAGTTTCTATAGCAAAGCTATATTAACCTTTTAAATGTTGTTTCTTTATAGACAGTGCTTCCTTCGGTTGGTAGATAAAAGGGATCGAGCTACTTTGGTGCCTATAATACAAGAATGTATTGCACCAGGTACTGAGATCTGGTCTGACGAGTGGGCCGCATATCGCGGAATTTCAGGTATCTTACACATTAAATTAAAATTGTCCAAAGTTTTTCTGACCTTTTTTGCAATTTTTCAAACTAGAAATTGATTTAAGTACGTGTGGAAGCAAAAAATTGATATAGGTTCATCTTAGCGTGTAAGCTCAAATTTTGTTCAAATTATACAAGTTCAACAAATATAACCGGATGTCTAGTTGTCTGTCTGTAGAAGGCAACAGAAAGTGTTTTGCGTATTCGGTGTATTGTATCAAAAAAGCAACAATTTTTTAATTTTCAGCTTTGGGATACGTCCACCGGACAGTTAATCATACTGTTCAATATATAACAGCCGAAGGAGTGCACACAAACAGAATTGAAAGTCTGTGGTCTCAGTTAAAAATTAAACTGAAACGAATGCGGGGGATGCAACGTTCGATGATTCCTACTTACATTGACGAATTTATGTGGCGGAAGGCACGTGCAAAGCAGCGGGTGCTGCCTGATATTTTTGAAGCAATTAAGAAGCAGTACCCGCTTTAGTATAATGTAAGTATTTAATTACGTTACTACTTGAATATTTTTATTTATGGATTTGTAATCTAACCATTAGGTTTTATTAAAACTAAATCATTACAAAGGATATCAAGTTCTTCTTAAAATGCCATTGTACCAGTTTAGAAGTGGTAACCGACACGGCTCATTGCTTTTAAGGTCACGAGTCAATGCGTCATCATGCTGGGGTGATGCAACGTCAACATTCAATGGATGCCATGGACATGCAGCCTCCCACTCAAAAGGTCATGACCCCACTGGGGCGATGCTATACCGACCTCATCACCCACAGGGAGTGCAGAAGCAGCAGTTGCCCCCCCATTCTATGGGACAGGTTTGATTAAATTTTTTTTTTAACAAATAAATCGTTTTTATACCAGGCGAAATTTTTGGAGATGTTTCTGCTTTCGAACCTTAAAAACAAATCTCAGTTATTTATTTACTGTTTCTGTATCACACTGCGTTGGGATAGGGTCTGTGCTTGATTGCTTAATGAGATTTTTACGCTTGCAGATTCCCCAAACTCCACCGCTCATTCCCAAGCTTGACCCTACTGCGCCCCCCTCTGAACAAGGGGCTCAAGTTTCCGTGCAAAACCTCCCCGACTTAACCAGGTGACCTTAAGATTGACTCCCCTGAAAATTTATGTCAAGATATTTTCGATGGTTGAGTTTTTTGAATATTTATCAAAACTTTTATTTCTCAGGAGAGTGGTTTCTAACCAAAGAAAAAGGGAAAGGTTTAAGGGGGTCTGCAAATGTACTGGAAATTCTACCGAATTTAAAAAAAAATTTATAAATTGGGTTATTTGGGATTCCGTGGCCTTGGTAATTTTTTGAATTGGGACCGTGACTACAAAAGCTTAAAATCACTGTCCTGTAAAATTCAAATATGGTTTCAAACTTTTTACTGTAAACAACTTTATTGATCTAGACCGGAGGTTTTCAACCTATGGGCTATGGCCCAGTAGTGGGCCACAGTGGTTTTTTTAGTGGGTCACGGAGCATAAATGAAAATGAAAGCAATATGTATAATTAGGCTTGCCATCCGTCCCGCTTTTAGACATTTATCTGGATTCTTGTCCAGTCAACCACCTGAAGACTTTTTTTTAGAGAACACTATGATTCTGGGACAAAAATAGGAAAATTTGTGAATGGTTCTAAGTAAAGACTTTTTTTTTTTTTTTTAGAGAACACAAGTTATTTTACAACAAAATTTGTTTCCGTCTGAAAATCTCAGACAATTTTTTTGTCAATTCCGTAATCTGCGGAAGTGAGCGAACCTGTTGTTAATAAGTACGATACAAAAGAGAACCTGTTTTTAAAATTTTGAATCCCATCACTGGTTGTAAAGTTACCTTGGGTTAAAAAATGGGCCACAGTACGAAAAAGGTTGAAAACCACTGCAATAAACGATTCTAAAAAAAACTTTTTATATACGTTTTCTTTGTTTTTTTGTTTAACTCTTAGCGCATTTTGTTTTTTTCTATTTAAAGTAATAATTATGACATCTGTGTTTTTTTTTTCTTGACGATATGATTCGCTTTGCTTTGTTGCTTCGTTATACTTCTGGACAAGCTTATTCTTTGCTACTTGAAACCTTACCCTTATATCTTTATTACGCAAACTAAAGAAAGGTACCATTGACTCTTTAAACTGTTCCTTGTGCATCTCTAACAGAATTGGTATGCCAAAGTTTTGCTTTGTTGGATTTGCATGAAAGTTGCATTCGCAGCCAATCTTATGTTTCTACCAGTCACGCTGCACTGTGTATGCTCAAATATTATTTGGACAATATTCAAATTTTTTGTAATGATCACTTTAGTAAAGGATTGCAAATTGTATTCAATATATGTAGTAAAACATACTTATTGCTGAAATGGGCAAGGAGCAAGTTACTGAATTACCAACAAAGATTTTAAAAAACTATAAAGTGTTCGTATCTGAAAATGGGGCTCATGTCACTAACCTTTTCGCGGTCATCCATTCCATATGAAGGAGAAGACTATTTAACATTTATAAAAACTTTATTAAAATTGCCAATTTTTTTGTTGTCCAAAATTTATGTAGGCTATACTAAATATTTACTATATGATTTACTAAACATTGTAAAAGTTATGCATAATTTTTTATTATTTGTTACTCTTTTATGTATAATTAGTTAATTATTTTTTAGATTGTTGCACAGTATCAAAATTGTGCCATGCAGGTAGAATATGGCTATTGGCGAAGGTCCTGCTTTAACAAAAAACCTAGTGACTGCAAAAGGTTGCCTCCTGGGCGCAGTTGGAAAACCTATATTTATGATGCACGTATTAAGTAATATATTAATTTATTTTTCAGACTTTTTTACTTATTGACAGTGTCAATTATGCACTTAATTGCGCAAAGTTGTAACTAAACTACAAAACTTGAATAGCAACTGTAAGGAGAAACACACTTAACGTCAGACTGTTAGCAATCGTCTGCAAAATGTGACAAATCAGGCCGTATTTTAAGGAGGTCATGTGTTCACTGTAAACCGTGGTAAAATATCTCGTTCACTATTCACCGTGCCAAAAAAAAAGATTAATGCAAGCTTGAAAAATCAAGCTTGTAAGCAGGATTGCTGTAATAAAGATTTTTATTATGTTTAAGTGTATTATAGTAGTTAAAACTTTGGACCCAAACTTCCATTTCACCATCTGCTTCATAAATCACCGTGGCGAAATATCTTGTTCACGATTCACCGTGGCTTTTAATAATAAGGTTTAAAATTGATCATGCGAACTTTCGTTTTGCTATCTCGTTCACTATTCACCGTGGTCAAATAAAATGATTAATGCAAGCTTAAAAAATCAAGCTTGTAAGCAGGATTGCTGTAATAAAGATTTTTATTATGTTTAAGTGTATTATAGTAGTTAAAACTTTGGACCCAAACTTCCATTTCACCATCTCCTTCATAAATCACCGTGGCGAAATATCTTGTTCACGATTCACCGTGGCTTTTAATAATAAGGTTTAAAATTGATCATGCGAACTTTCGTTTTGCCATCTCGTTCACTATTCACCGTGGTCAAATAAAATGATTAATGCAAGCTTAAAAAATCAAGCTTGTAAGCAGGATTGCTGTAATAAAGATTTTTATTATGTTTAAGTGTATTATAGTAGTTAAAACTTTGGACCCAAACTTCCATTTCACCATCTCGTTCACAAATCACCGTGGCGAAATATCTTGTTCACGATTCACCGTGGCTTTTAATAATAAGGTTTAAAATTGATCATGCGAACTTTCGTTTTGCCATCTCGTTCACTATTCACCGTGGTCAAATAAAATGATTAATGCAAGCTTAAAAAATCAAGCTTGTAAGCAGGATTGCTGTAATAAAGATTTTTATTATGTTTAAGTGTATTATAGTAGTTAAAACTTTGGACCCAAACTTCCATTTCACCATCTCCTTCATAAATCACCGTGGCGAAATATCTTGTTCACGATTCACCGTGGCTTTTAATAATAAGGTTTAAAATTGATCATGCGAACATTCGTTTTGCCATCTCGTTCACTATTCACCGCGGTCAAATAAGAAGATTAATACAAGCTTAAAAAATCAAGCTTGTAAGCAGGATTGTTATATATAGCAGTTCTCTTGTGTTTAAAATGGATAAAGAGACTTAAAAGTTATAATTCGAGCTTTTAATAGCAGGATTGTTATATATAACAGTTCTCTTGTGTTTAAAATGGATAAAGAGACTTAAAAGTTATAATTCGAGCTTTTAATTGAGACACAGTGGCAAACCAAATGGATAAAAGCTAGTTTAAAGAATCGGGTAAAGCGTAAAAAAAGAAACAGATCGGGAGTGGTAAGACTGTGGTGGGAGCAAAAAGTTTTTAAGAAAAAAAAGAAACAAAGGAAAAAGATGCGTCGCGAGAGAGAACAGGGAAATCCCCTTCGGGGATTTTTCCGTCCGAAATGTCACCACGGCGTTTACAAGCTTGATTTTTTAAGCTTGTATTAATCTTCTTATTTGACCACGGTGAATAGTGAACGAAATGGCAAAACGAAAGTTCGCATGATCAATTTTAAACCTTATTATTAAAAGCCACGGTGAATCGTGAACAAGATATTTCGCCACGGTGATTTATGAAGGAGATGGTGAAATGGAAGTTTGGGTCCAAAGTTTTAGCTACTATAATAGGCTACACTTAAACATAATAAAAATCTTTATTACAGCAATCCTGCTTACAAGCTTGATTTTTTAAGCTTGCATTAATCATTTTATTTGACCACGGTGAATAGTGAACGAGATGGCAAAACGAAAGTTCGCATGATCAATTTTAAACCTTATTATTAAAAGCCACGGTGAATCGTGAACAAGATATTTCGCCACGGTGATTTGTGAACGAGATGGTGAAATGGAAGTTTGGGTCCAAAGTTTTAACTACTATAATACACTTAAACATAATAAAAATGTTTATTACAGCAATCCTGCTTACAAGCTTGATTTTTTAAGCTTGCATTAATCATTTTATTTGACCACGGTGAATAGTGAACGAGATGGCAAAACGAAAGTTCGCATGATCAATTTTAAACCTTATTATTAAAAGCCACGGTGAATCGTGAACAAGATATTTCGCCACGGTGATTTATGAAGCAGATGGTGAAATGGAAGTTTGGGTCCAAAGTTTTAGCTACTATAATAGGCTACACTTAAACATAATAAAAATCTTTATTACAGCAATCCTGCTTACAAGCTTGATTTTTTAAGCTTGCATTAATCATTTTATTTGACCACGGTGAATAGTGTTATCTTCAACCATTCACACTCCCTCATCTCCACCACGCGAAACCCTTCTTCTTCCAACCTTTTTTTATTGTTTTTTGTCTCTTCCCGAATATTTTCGTGGGGAATGTTTCTAAGAGGATGCGTAACCTCCAAACTACCGTCAGAGTTTCGATTCGTTTTACATTTATCACAAGAATGAAAAAAACAACCAAGATACTGATACACAGTGTTTTGTTGCTCAGAATAACCGTCCACTGGCAAACTATACTTACTCACTCTTCTCTCCCCCATATTAAATCTAGTTTGCAAAAACGTATTTTCTTTGTATGCAACATAACTTAACCACTGATACGACTGAAAACCGAATTTGGAACAAGGATCAGGCCGAAACTCTTCTTCTTCTTTATACCGACAAAAATAACCAGTTGGGTTATTCTGAGCAATAGCATGTAAATACAAAGAATTAGCGTCCAAACCGATCACTTTTTTTACGGTTTCGGGATTTTCAATTTCGTGGGAGCGAATTTTGGTTTCTCCCGAAATTGCAAGTCTACAAAAAATCAAACTTAAACCACCCGTCAATTGGGAGCGAAGTGATTTATACAAATCCCCATGCCGCTTAGGGAAGAGACAAAAGAACGCATTTTTTTCAATTTTTTTCATCATTTGGAGTTTAGCTACCCCACTAACCGAAAAAGATGTTTTAAAAATATCCAAACCTTGGTCAAGATAAGGTTGGAGTAGGTTTTCAACTGCTTGTACGAAAGGCACACAATCGAGTAAGTTGTAATATATTAGCATTTCACGTAAAGAACTCCAACCTTTCTCCATCCAAGTTTTCACCACAAGATCGTATTCCTCTTGGGTGATATTGGATTTCGAAAGTGAAGAATAAAAATCACCGTGTTCGGGCAATCCGCTTTCTAATTTGTCAAGATTAGTAACGAACTCATAAGGAAAGTAAAACTTTCTGAGTTGTGCCCCATAAGCTACCAAAAATTTTCGATAGCTAAAACCGGGAGCCAAAAAGTTTTTGATGTCCAAAAATCGCAATTTTGATGTTTTCAAACAAAGATAACTATTTGTTCTTTTAATTACAAATTGAATGTCTTTCAAAAGAATTTGAATTAATGTGGGTTTGATAAGATTTAAATCGTATGAAGCCGAATTGAAACCAAGTACAACCAATTCCTTACAATAACAGTGAAATTCATTTAAAATTTTTTTTTTCCTCACGTGTTCACTCCTGTCCAATTGCGCGAACACATAATCGAATTTTTGTACAAGCAGTTGATAACAAATATCGGAGAGGTTTTCCAGATAGTCAACTAATTTTTGAACCAAATGCTCTTCATCTCCTTCAGTCACGAAGCAAACACCACACTAGACGCGTGTTAACATCGAATTATTAAAAATTTTAGTTTTTGAAAAATAGGCTTCAAAATCGTAGCAAGCAAAAAAAGGGAAATGTCGATCACACCGTGGAACAACAATCCCTATTTCCTCCAATTTTTCAAAGATAGTGGCAGGATTTTTGTGAATGCCACCAGGAAAAATCTCACGCACCGTGTTGTACAACTTTTGGTATGACGGTAATAGTCACAGTTTCGATACCACAACTTATCACAGTGTACGCATTGGTACACACCGCAATAGCGCTCAAAATCTACAATCACACTTAGATGATTTTCGTAAACGTTCAATCGCATTGTCTCCTTGTAGAACTCGCGGCTCCGTTGAACCAGTTTGGCAACCTTACCGTCAAGCTCATATGCAATGAGATTCAGTTCAAAAAAACCCTCTAAGTGGACAAAATCAAAAAGTTGAACGCCTGCAAAATGCGCAGGCACGACACCAAAATGAATACAATATTTACGAAATAAATTTTTGGCAGGTTGTTCGCACCAGTGGGGGTTTGCACCTTGGTGCACTGCCAAACAACGAAAAAAGCACAAATTGTCGCTAGAACTTACATTCCTTAAACCATGGTTGTTCATAATATAAGCAGGAAGAGAAATTGGGGCGCCAAGTGGGGCATCTTTTAAGTGGTTGATATAAAAGGTAATATTGGGGGTGTCTACCACTTTCCATTTGCTGTCAGGGCGGTTAATTTTTTCAAAAAAGGATTCCTCGGCCAACGTATTCAAAAACTCTATTAATTCTTGGCGGTTGCTAATTAAACGCGCAGTTTCCATCATCACACTGTTGTTGAACGATGCGTGGTAGTATCGTAATTCATTATCATTAATATTTTTTAAAATATAACCGAAACTGTAATTAATTTTGAAACGGTGGAATTGAAATTTTAAAATTTGATGAATAATTTTTCGAATTAATAGTTTTAGATCTTGATTGTAACAAAAATTAAATATGGATTGCACTTTGCCTTTTTTGTAAAAAGTCCGGATGCTGGAAAAATGCTTTCTCATGAGGGTGTTGATCTCCTCATCTTCCACTTCTAAGAAAAAACAACATTAATTTCAAATCAAGCTCTTTTATACAAAAAACGTACCATTGCTAGTTACCACAGGTTTCATTTTTGGGAGTTCTTCTATGATTTCTGCAAAAATAAAATTTTTTAATATCTCAAAATCAAACAGCGAAAATAGACTTACCGTGTGAAACCGAATTTTTAGCCGGAATTTTTGATGAATTTTCCGGCGAGGCATCAGTTTGTGACCGATCTAACAAAAACCAACATTAGTTGCAAAACAAAAAAATTTTTATCACAACGTACCGTTTGAGTTTAGCTCTCCAACTTCAAATAAACTTTTAGCAGAATTCAGGGGTTCTACAACAAAAACAAGAATTATTTCAAAATTAACTCACTTTTCATAAAAACTTACCATTGGTATTCTGAGAAGTAATTTTCGCCTTTTTGGTTGGGGGTGCGCTATCTAAGAGAAACAATTGTGTTCATTCCAAATTAAACCGTTGAAATAAATAAACTTACTATTTACAACCTCGACTGAATTTTCAACCAGAATTTCTGATAAATTTTCCTGGGTCTGTGACCGTTCTAACGAAAACAAAATTAATTTTAAATTAAAAATTTTAACTGAAGATTTGCATTCGAATAAAATATTTTATTTCAAAATCAAATAAATCGAAAAAAGAAATACTTACTACACACTTTCTGATGTGCTCTCAAACTATCGGGTCTGGTAAAGCTTTTGTTGCATTTGTTACAGCAAACTCTAGTTGACTTTTCGTGAACGGTTTTCTTGTGACGGTGCATATCACGCTCTCTGGTAAAGGTCTTTTCGCAAATATCGCACTTGAACATCTTGAATAGTTCTTCTTTCTCAACGACTTTAAAGTAGAATAATCAATTCACCAGAATCGTCTGTTTATATACCTGTGGAAAGTTATTGCACAACAAACCTCTGTGCTATTTTTAGTAATAGATTGCGCCAGTATTTTACAATGTTCTCCCAACACCCTAGGGAAATCCCCACGGGAGAACGGTTGGTGACAAACCAGAGTTCTGCAGCTGTCTGTAGAGATAGCTTTCTCACGATGTTTTTCTTTTGGAAAAATCTTAAACAGAGGTTGAATCCATAAGGTTGTTCGCTTTACACTTGGTGATAATTCTTGATGAACATACATATTGATTAAAAGCTAGCAACATAGTAACTTGGTTCTTTTTAAACACGATAAGTTCAAATCAATAGCGTTCAGAACAGGAAACGACGTTCACGCTTCAGGAAATACGTCGTAACTGTCTAGAACTTAAAATTATTTTCAATAAATCTTACAGCTGCATAACACTAAGACTAAAATAATTTTTGAAGCTAAATCGACTTGAAAC
Source organism: Diplosoma virens (assembly GCA_963680785.1). NCBI lineage: Eukaryota > Metazoa > Chordata > Ascidiacea > Aplousobranchia > Didemnidae > Diplosoma > Diplosoma virens. The sequence goes on along the minus strand of OY796880.1, from coordinate 19,982,867 downwards.
ACATAGTAAATGAATGGTCTACTAGAACGTGAAAATGATTGGTCTACAGCAACAATCAAAGTTGTTTAAAGAAAAATTCAACAAAGGTATAGCAAAAACTTATTTAGAAAAAATTAAATATAGTTATAAAAAATCAAGGTTGCCTAGAAAAATTAAACATACGATAAAAACAAGATTGTTAAGAAAAATTCAACGAAAGTACAACAAAATCAAGGTTGCCAAAAATTAAACAAAGTTATAATAAAAAATCAAGGTTGCTTAAATAAAAAAAATTGAACAAAGATATTTAAAATTCGAGGATGTCAAGAAAAATTGAGTTTAGGTATGACAAAAAATTAAGGTTTTCAAGAAAAATTCAACAAAGGTCTAGCAAAAATTAACGCTTAAACGTACACCAATATTGCCTTTGAGATTAAAATATATTAAATCACTTTTTCGGACTTAGAGTTTACTTAAGGTCAAATCGATACGATTCAGAACAGGAAATGACGCGCTTCGTCGTAACTGTTTAGAACTTAAAATCGTTTTCAATAGAATTCATCTTACTTTTTCTTTTCGAACTTATTAATTTGAAACTAAATTGATTTGAAACATTAAAAGATAGGGTTTGCACTTTTTGCTGATGGAGTCTAGGGTTCGGAACGCACTGACGTCAGTGCGCCATCGCGCCAGCGCCTGCGCCATTGATGACGTCACAACACCAACCAAATGACGCATTGTATACTACTCGGGTCTTTCAAATGTCTGTCAAAAACTAGAAGTTCGTTGTTTTACGTCGTGTAAGTATTTCAAAGTTATTCAAAAATACTTTGAAAATATTCTAAGTTTTTGTGAACCATTGAAAAAAATTGCTACTTTGTAAATTGAAGAATTTCTCTTAAGGTCTATTTGACTCAATAGTCAAGCCATAGATGTTTGACGAGCCAGATACAAAAATAATTTTCTTAAGTTTTTTCCCGCTTTTTAAAATCAACCATCTATCAACTTTGAATTTTAGAGAAAACTTTTATATGAATATTATATATATTTTTTCTAATTATATTTAAACAAAAAGTAGAATGTTTCAATCGGGAAACACTAGCTTATTTTGTTTTGTTTTTTCAATGCAAGCCAGTATATTCTATTGATTAGACATAACGTCTTTGCGCATACACTTTATATATATCTGAATCACATAAATAAAATCCAGAAAAAAAAGATATAAATCATTAAACATTAAAAAGAAATTTTTTTGTTACAAATATCATTAATTGCATTTAAAGATTATATAGAATTATTTGACTTACTTTAATTTATAACCTCTTAAACGAAAAAACTTGACAAATATCTTTGCTATAGTTTTCGCTGACTTGTTCAATAAAGCAAACATTGAATTATAGGCTAAACAAAATTTTGTTTGCAGTGGACATGAAGTTTTTTGAAGAATATAAAAGCCTAATGAGTCCTATAGCCATGAGTTTGGATATTCTTCAAGGGGAAGAAAAAGCGTATATGGGCCGATTACTACCTACGCTGGCGTATTAGTAAAATTGAAATCCAAGCGCAACGATGATCTCAATTACTGCCTGCCTTTACTTGATTGTTTCATTGAAGGAGTTGAATCAAGGTAACTAAACTGCATTTAATTTTTTTGATTTTCAAAGTTTAATATGTTCGAGATCGTTAAAAACTTAGACATTATAAAATTTAAATAATCTTATTTCGACAGCTTTAAGTTTCCTGACTTTAAAAAGCAATATTTTTGTGAAAAGCATTTATTTAGAAATTTGCTATTTCAGGTTTCATCATCTTTTCGAGGACTTTGAGTGCGTCCTTGTCAGCGCGACGCATCCTCGGTATAAACTTGCACCATCGGTCGTCTGGCTTCCTAATGTTCATGCGGAAAGACTTCGCTACAGAACAAAGGAATACTTAATTAACATAATAAAGGAGAGTGAACCAGAAGAATTTGAAAACAACGAAGCAGGACACCAGATTGAAACCAAAGATTTAGAGGACGAATTTATGAGCACTTTATTAGAATTCCCTAATAAAAAATCAGGAGTGAATCAAACAGAACAATTTCTACTTGAAAGCTTACCGTTAAAGCACTTTGATTTAAGCGTTTTCTCAAACGATACAATTAAAGACTTATATATCAAATTTAACACTCCGATTCCTTCTAGTGCAGCTGTTGAGCGTCTTTTTTCAACTGGAAAGGATGTTTTAAAAACAAAGAGAAGCCGCTTGACCGACAAGCATTTTAAAATGCTATTGTTTTTACGAAAAAATAAATAGGTTTGATATTCCACGGATTGCTGTTTGTTAATCTGGCTTTGGTTTGATTAACCAAAAATTCGACCACCGATCGTCACTAAGATTATTACATACTCCATGCTTTATCAGTGCACGAGAATCTCAGGTCTGTCATAATATTATTACTTTTTGATGCTATTTTAAGAAAAAGTATAAGTCCACTTTCATAAATTGTAGTTTTCAGTCAAATATTAATTTTATTGATAGTCTTGTAAACTTAGATGTTCTTTTTAAATCCCATTTTTATGGCTTTTATAAAATCTGCCGTGTATCTAAATTATTTAGCCCATATTGTGCTGCAGATCCGTGAAGTAGTATTTACTTCAAAGCAAATTTTTTTCTTTTACTGTTGTGCTTAGTTGTTGTTAATGTTTTGTGTGCCATTGTTCGTATGGGCTCTAAACCTAAAGTAAATAAATGAATAAAACAAGTGTAACAATCATTTTGTGACGCGTTTGTTTTGAAATTAAAGCATTTTATGGCAATTCAGAAATTCCTAATTTTTTTGCCCTACTACATAATCAATGATTTTTTCGTGACAGTATTTTAATTTGTGGGATTGACGCTAATCTTGACGCTGACGCCGTTAACATTTTTGAGCGTTATCGGCTTAAATGACGCCGATAAGAATTTAAAGAGGTGACGCTGACGCTAACGCCGTCAACATTTTGATCATGGTGTTGTTATATTAGTAACAGTACATATACAATAATGGCTTTACAAAAAGAAAGGGGCTTGTGCTTGAAAGAAAAAAGAAGGCCCTTTTATAGGATCTCTCTGAAACAAAATAATTACATTTTTAAAATGAAAACTTTACGCTATTTTTAATGTTCTTTCTTTAGATTAGAGCGCAGATTTTTAATTAAGGACATGAATTTAAAAATTTTTAAAGTTTCATAAAATTGAAGACCAAAAAAAGATTTTAATTTTAATTGAACAGCTTTGTAAAGCTGTGATGGTGCTACGGTAAAAGGGGGACCAATTTTTGTAGGTTTGGTGCGGCCACTTGTTTTGCGCCATACTAAAACCACTACTGCAATGTACTTAATGAATTAAAAAAAAACTTTAATGTCATCTTCAAAATTTTTTGGCTTAAAAAAACTTAAAATATATTTTAAAAATAGCACGTGAAAACAAAGAAAAGCAATTATTTAGCTTTCAAGCAATATTGTTGAAATTCATTTTAGGTTTCAGTTTTTTTTAAAACGAGCTTAAGAAGCTGAAAACGTTCAAAAATTAGCTGTATTTATTAGTTTAGTTGTGTTGCTGGACTTATATACAAAGCATACCACTCAACGTCCCGGCCAGTCCCCTTAAGCAGTGGTTCTCAACCAGTGTCCGCAAAACTTTTTAAAAAACATTAGACCATTGCTCCGCTATCCTTTTTTTGTAGAAACTACTTTTTAGAAACGAAAGTAAGAACTCCGAGACAGATTCAAAGTGAAAATCTTTTTAGCAAACACTACTTTTTAGGGACAAAAATCAACATTTGTATTCTTGTCTAAGTGTGCCACGAAAGGTCTCAAGAAAGAATTTTGTAAAGGCTCCAAAGTGTGCCGTAGGCGTGAAACCCTTCCCTAAAGTAAAAAGATGTACAACTTGTTTTCAATGTCTATAATCTGACTATGGCTACAAATTCTTTCACCAGGTCACATTGCAATGTGTTTACAACTTGTCACAAAAAACGAGCCGATTAATTTAAAATTCACAAAAAAGCTATAAATTTTTTATGCTAATGTTCATTGCTTTGTGGTCTGCTGGTAATTTGTAAAATTTGCGTGTAAATATGAAATGTATAAACTTGCTTTTCTTTATATCTGTGAAATTATTTCAGATGCAATTTTGGGCAGCAATTGCCATCCAAATGCCACTGAAGCTGAAATTAAAAAAGAGTGCAGCAAGTGGATGCGCAACTGGCGAGACCGGAGTGGTGGCAGAAAACATTAGCTCAATAAAATTATGATTTATGTAATTTACTTAAAAATAAAAAAAAACTGATAATTTGGAATTATGACCGTTTACAAAGATACAATAACGAGTCAATATTTATACTTTGCAAACGATATTCAGCTAACATTCAACCTATACTACACGAATGTACCAACATAGTATCGGCTCTATATCAAATGCAACGGACGTACGATACCGCCCCAATATCCATACTGTGAGTAAACGACATCAGGTCAATATATTACCTATACTGTGGCATTGTATCAGCACTGTATCGGCTCGATATTAGGTGCACCGTATACGATACTGCGCCAATATCCATACTGTGAGCAAACGATATCAGATAGCAATGTATCAGCACTGTATCGGCTCGATATTAAGTGCACCATATACGATACCGCGCCAATATCCATACTGTGTGCAAACGACATTCAGCCAATATACAATCTATACTGTAGCATTGTATCTGTATATAGCATAGCATACTGTAGCATTGTATATACTGAACATCTCAACACAATTTTTCAAGATACCATAAACACTGATGATAACTACACTTTAAACTATCCCAGTTTTTACATTTTCCAGGAAAAATATATTAATATCAGCTCAGTTGAATCACTAACATTTAATGGTAATGAATTTTTAATTGTATGTGTGAACATGAGATCTATTGTCAATTTACTAAACTTCAGCAAACTTGAAGCATTTATTCATAATTTGGAAATGAAACCAGACATAATAGCAGTCACAGAACATGAATTCAATCGAATGCCCCTGGCCCATACTATAACCTAAGTGGTTAGGTGTTTGTTTCTAATAGCAAAAAGTTTCACAGAGGAGGAGGAGTTGGTATATATACGTATATATTAGTGATGGGACGATACCTAAATTTTTAACGATTCCGATACGATTCCGATTCTACCCAATTATCCCGATTTCCGATACGATTCTCGATACGATTCCGATTCCTGGCTATTATTACATATAGGTATTACCATAGCCGTACCTGCCGGAGGGCAGGGGGGCAATTGACCCCCCAATTTTCTAAGATTTGGAAAAAATTAAAATTTTTTGGGCAGTGAGAAGAAAATATTTGGGCAAAACCAGAATTTTTCGGGCAGCGATACGAAAAATTTGGGCAAAGTCAGGAAATTTAGGGAGGTGACGATGATGAACTGCAAAAAATAATGACTAAATTTAGGTGAAGACCTTTTTTTTTTTTTTAGAGAACACCTTGAGATCACCATGATTTTAAGACCAAATTGGTTTTTCGTCTGAGAATCACAGACAATTTTTTTTCATATCCGTAATGTACTATAAAATCATGATTTGGGCAAACGTCACAAAATTTGGGCAAAACTTTATTGCCCCCCAAATTTTTTTGGGATGGTACGGCTATGGGTATTACTATTAATGTGCCCAGGTATTCAGTGGTGGATATTGGGTGAGGAAAATGAGGCGGACGCCTCAGGCCCCCCTTGAAAATAGCACATACAGTTTTGAATCCGCTGCAGATGTTTGCTCAGAGAACAATTCCAAGTGAAGACCTTTTTTTTTTTAAAAGAACACCCTAATTTTGGGACAAAAATAGGGAAAACTGAGAACAAATGTAAGTGAAGACCATTTTTTTTTTAGAGAAGACCCTGATTTTGGGAGAAAAATAGGAAAACAAAAGATGAAATCAAAGTGAAGACCTTTTTTTTTTAGAGGACACCATGAGTTTCGGATGTAAGCCAAGATCAGACCTCTTTTTTTTGTCAGACAACATCAATTTTTGAAAATTCTTGCCTCGGACCCCTAAATTGGATATCCACCACTGCAGGTATTAACATATCTAATTCAGATATAATTTGAAAATTGATTAGGAAAGTTTATCATCTTGCTATCCTTTACAATATGCTAAGTAACAATGTGTTGGGAAGGTTTTACAGAAACACATCTAACAATAATTCCATTTTAACAACTCAAAGTTGTAATATTGAGTTCACAGTATCAATGTAAATAAAAGAATAGAAATAATTCCATTTTAATGAAAATACACTTTATTTAGTTGATAGTAAAAATAGCCTATGCATTTAATCATAGTCGAATTGAAGCACTCGCAAATTATAGTGCAAAAACACAAGCATTTCTCCAGTTCTAAACTCGGTTCTAAACTGAAAAAAAATACAAAAAGGAAAGATTAAGGGATAAAAATCGGCAAAAGAACTTAAAAACAACAAGAAAAATATGCAATGATTAAATAGTTAAACAGGTTACAAATCTTTTTGATTGAATTTCAATGGGTAAGTTTTTTTTCCGTTGCTTACACTGATGTTACCAAATAACGAAGAGATTTATTAGACAAACAGAGAACCATAAAAATCTATTAAAATAATTAAAGATTTTTTTACGCGTTCTACGAGCGTATTAATCCAATAAATTTATTTCTATTTGGTAACAACTAAATTTACCAACAAAATGTTACCAAATAACAAATAAATTTATTGGATTAATAGAACGCATAAGAAAAATCTCTAATTACTTAATAACATTTTTAAGGTGCTCTGCTTGTCTAATAAATTTATTTGTTATTTGGTAACATCAGCGTAAGCAACAGAAAAAAACTTATCCATTGAAATTTAATCTAAAAAGATTTGTAACCGGTTTAACTATTTGATCTTTGCGGTATTTTTCTTGTTGTTTTTCAGTTCTTTTGCCAACTTTTTATTGCTTTGTTAATCTTTCCTCTTGGTATTTGTTTTTCAGATTTTTGATTGACTTCTGAAGAGCCTAATAGACGAAACAAACTGTTAAAATAATATTCATGGTTTCTAGTTTAAAAGTTCGTCATAATAACCACTCTGACTTAATCTTCATTGAGTAGTTTTCTCATGCGCCATGCGTGCTGACCAAAATAAATTTGTAGAAAAATGTTTATATACTGTATAATACTTATTATGACGTTATAACTTTCGTACGTTTGCAAAACTTGAAAGCTTCGTTTATGTAGTACATTGTTGTACTTTTTTGTAGAAAATCAAAAAAACATGCTATGTTAAACGACCTTGGTTCACAAATTTATTTATTACAGAAACACATTTTTTTTTAACTTCAATAATCGAAATTAACCCATTGTAAATTCCTATAGAGTAATATTCGGCTAGGAACATACCTAAATGTAATACATTCAACAATTTTTTAATGCGGATTTTTACTCTTATCAGCTGAACAACAATAGTAAAAGCAAGTTTTGGTATCACAGTTTACTTTTAAAAATGCGATAATGGCGATTATAAGTTTTGTATATTAAAAATAAATATAATATAGCCTTAAGTGACATAACAAAACTTTTTTATGTCGCTTTAACGCTAGTGAACTTAAATCGAAATTATTTAATTTTCTGCCGAATTAGCTCGCCGACGAATTTGTCCCGTCGAATAGTTACGTACCTTCCAGTTGGAATTAGCTTGATTGATTGAAAAATGGTAAAGAAAGGGTGAAAAAATTTTAGGAACATTTCATGAATACCCCAGCACAGTTCTGTGTTACTACTTTTTATCTTATGCCCTGTATATTTAAAGAATCGTTTTGGTATCGGAATCGGGTCTGAATTATACAGCTCCGATTCCGATTCCCGATACTTTGGAAAACCCCCGATATTCCGATTATTCCGATACGATTCCGATTAATCGTCCCATCACTAATATATATATATAAAATATACGTAATTTTTCTGTAGTGAAAAACTAACAATTATGAATGAAAAAACTTTTGAATCCATATTCATAAAAATTGACATACAAAATATTGACGTGTTGTGTGGAAACATTTATAGATCACCATCTAATAATATTCATTCAAATGAAGTATTTATAAACAGTCTTCATAACTGCCTAGATATTATTGGCCCAAATAAAAAGTGTTTTATTGTAGGAGACTTAAATTATAACCTGGCAAATCATGATAAATCTCATGTTTCAAATTTTACTAAATTAATGCTAGAAAAATCATATTTTTCGGTTATTAATCTACCTTCACGTATATCTGATTCTAATGCAACAGTTTTAGACCATATATAGACAAATCTACAGTATATAGCAATCAAATTAAATCAGGAATTATTTTTCATTCCATTTCTGATCACCTATCTACTTTTGCTTGTGTAAATATGAATAAATCATTACCTTGCCCAGAAACAAAAAGATTATTCACTCTGCAAAACATCAAAAAATTTAACCAATCATTGAATAAAATTGACATTACTCCTATACTAAATGAACATAATCTTGACTATGCCTTTGAATTACTAGTGGATAGGCCTACATACAGCAAAGCTTTCGATGCCAATTTTCCCTTAGTTTCTTGCACAAAAAATAAAATTAACCATCAACCATGGTTTGATACAGACTTACTGTATATGAGCTATTCAAAGAAAAAAATAAAGCTTTTAAAAAATACCTTAAGAAAAAACATTTTACTACAAGATTAAGTTTAATTAAATTAGAAATAAATACAACCGAGAACTGCTAAAAAAGAAGGAAAATTTTTATATTAAACATTTGAAAAACACAAACATAACATAAAAGAAACCTGGAAAATTATTAATAATTTTTTAGGCAATGTTAAAACACCATTGTGCTCCTCTTTATTAATAAATGGTCAGAGTGTTCAGAATCTTTCTAAAACAACCAATCATTTCAATGAATAATTTGCAGGTGTGGCAAAAGAGCTGGTATCCAATTTACCAAAAAACTTATCAAATATCCAAACAAGTCTGCCCCCATCAACAACCCAATCAATTTATCTTTCCCCAGTAAGTTCTTTTGAAATAAAAAAACTACTGGCCAATTTTAAACCCAAAAATAGTAGTGCTATAGATGAAATTCCAACAACATTCTTGAAAACCACTCCTGACAATATATTATATGCTCTTACTCACGTATTTAATCTTTCAATGTTAAATGGAAAGTTTATCACAAGTTTTAAAACAGCAAAAGTCATACCAATTTTTAAAAAAGGAAAACGGACAATTGTAAGCAACTATCGACCAATAAGTCTACTACCAACTATGTCCAAAGTCCTAGAAAAGATAATGTAGGCTATAACCGAGTAATTTCATTTCTTAACAAACTAGATTTTTTCTACAAACACCAATATGAATTCAGGAAAAAATACTCCACATGTCATACTACTTCTGATTTAGCAGAAAGTATAACAGATGGTTTTGAAAAGAAAGAACTCGTATTAGGGATTTTCGTAGACTTATCAAAAGTTTTTGACACAATTGACCACACTATACTTTTAGATAAACTTTGGCATTATGGTATAAGAGGCCTGGCTCATCAGTGGTTTAATAGCTATTTAAGTAAAAGAAAACAATTAGTATATATTAATAAAATCCACTCAAATATTCAAACAGTTGAATATGGTGTTCCCCAAGGGTCTATTCTCGGACCCCTCTTGTTTCTAATTTATGTGAATGATTTCCCCAACTGTATAATATCAGGTGAAAGTATTATGTATGCTGATGATACTAATATATTTCTAAAACATAAATCTTATGAAAAGCTATATCTTGAAGCTAACCAACAGCTATCAAATATTGCAAAGTGGTTAAACTGCAATAAGTTAACTTCCAATATCAGAAAAACCTTTTATATAGTTTTTCGAAGGCCTAACACGTTACCCCCTCCAAATTCACTTACACTCTCATTTAAAAATAATTCTTTTTGCTTACACAGAAAGGGATTGAGAGATTTAATGAAAGTTAGCAAAAAGAATTCGTATACTCTTTAAAAATTTCTTTATCTTTTCTCTCATTGGTTGACTCTTTCAGCCAATGAGAACTCTACTTTCTCCCTTTATAAATTAGTTCGGTTTCAATTCTACTTCATTCTGACGATTTCCCCTGAAGAGTGTCAGATGAAAAGCTTTGGGAAGAAAAATCTTTTACTTCAAGCAATCTTCAAATTCTGTACCACCAAATGTTTATTGTTGCTTTTAAGTTATATAAATTAGTGTTCTGTAGTTTCTGCTGGTTTTCTTTGTTGTTGCAGATTTGAAAGCACATCCGAATCTAATTCTAAAACCAAGCATAAGAAGAGTAGCAAGAACCTCGAAACCAATTAAACTATGCTTTGATTTTTGATTCTATTTAATCAGAGTTTTGACTGTATTGATACATCCTACCGACTTAGAGTCATACCCAGGTCACCAGTTACTGAAATGGTCTTTGACCCACGGCAGGATTTCTTTTGGTGGGTTTCTTTGCCTGCCCGACCCTTCGGGGTCACCAGTGCTTGCACTCCCATCCCTGATTAAGCAATGCACTCTTGACTTGTGACCTGTAGAAATGTACTGTAACTTTTTATACTTTTTTTTCTTTGTAAATGTGCTTTTAAATTTTCAATGTTAAGATACAGGTACGGTGACCATGCACAACTTTTTGTGCATGTTATAACGTATATCGTTTAGTTGCCGTCTCCCTATTTGCAACCTTTGCTCTATTTTGTCTTTAATTATTATCAATTGTTTCTTTTGGGTGCGAATAAAAACAAACTACTACTACTAATAAGTATCAGCACTGTATCGGCTCGATATTAGGTGCACCGTATATACGATACTGGGCCAATATCCATACTGTATGCAAACGATTATCACACAGTATTGGGCCAATGCATGCATGTACCGTAAAAGGATACCGATACAATATCGTGCCAATTTCACATTGTTTCCTGAGGGGTGATTCACTATGTACCGTGATTCACTGTACACCACTCTCCCCTATAGACAAAACACATGTATATCAATTTTGTATATGGACAAAACAAACGAGTACATCAGGGGTGCAGTTAAGGTAGAACGGTTAGGAATGAAGATGAGGGAGGGGAGGCTGAGGTGGTATGGACATGTCATGAGGAGAGACCTAGAGTAAGCTACCCAGACAGCCACACATACCTGGGCCTGATCTGGTAAAAACTGGTATTGAAGTGGCGTGCTTTACTCGGCCCAGATCGGGCGTGCAGGGTTTTACGTCATGCCCTATCTGGCCCTGAACCAATGCAGATCTGGCGTGCTAACATCCCCCCGTCAGGTTTAGAGCTGGTAAGCCAGACTGGCTGAAAGGGGGCTATGTCGAGCTAAACACTTGCTATGAGCACCTAGTTGAGAAGGCTATTCAATCTGGCTTGAAGGGGGCTACATCTGGATTAAATTATACGAGTATTATGGCTATACTGAAATCAGTTTTATGATTCAACATCACAAGATAATTACAATTTATTACAAAAGTAACGAAACATTTTAAAAGGTAATACACTGGCATTTAATGGAATCACAGTTTTGCGTAGTTTTCGACCACCTTTCCGATCTTTCGCACCATCCAACCAACCTACATATATGTAGGAAGAAAGATGATGGAAATGGAGTTACCAGGAAAGAGAAAAAGAGGGAAACCAAAGAGAAGATTTTTAGATGTTGTGAAAGAAGATACGAGGGAAGATGGTACAAAGGAGTCTGACGTTGAAAATAGGATGGCTTGGAGAAAGATGAAACGCTATGGCTACCCCTGATTGAAGGGAAAGGCCGAAAAAAGAAGAAGTATATGGACAAAAAAGCAATTATCTCAAAACGCAAAAAATTTGGGCAGAATTAGGTTTTTTTGGGCATTGAAGTTGCATATTATTGGTCTCTGGTCCAAATTAAAGCTAAAAATCAAGTGTTAAGACTAAAAAAACGGGGTCTTTTTAAAAGATCATCAAAAAGGATTTTTATTCATGAAACTAATCCAGATTCCCCTGCAGTTAGGCTACATTTGCTTTTTCAGAGATCCTTTTTCTCTTGGTTTCTTTTTTATTCCATTCTGGAGCTGAAAGGGGGATTCTGGGTTAGTTTCACCAAAAAGAATTTCTTACGGTAACTTCTTGAACAGACCCAAATGTTTTCATATTGAATTTTTCTTTTGGGCACTTTTTGTTGCAAAAAATTTAGGTAAAATTGTTGTGCCCCCTCCATAAAGTTTTGGTCTGGTACGCTTATGCATATAAGTAAATAATTATTTATTGTACATAAGAATTTAGGAGCATAAAATTTGGAATGCTAAAATAATTTTAGAATTGTACAAATGCTATGGCTAACCCAGCCTCTAATGTTGTTCAAATCAGAGCAGTTTTTAGTTTTTAGTTTTTCAAATCAGAGCAGTTCAAATCAGAGCAAATAATTTTAGAATTGTACAAATGCTATGGCTAACCCAGCCTCTAATGTTGTTCAAATCAGAGCAGTTTTTAGTTTTTAGTTTTTCAAATCAGAGCAGTTTTTTTTCAAATCAGAGCAGTTCAAATCAGAGCAAATAATTTTAGAATTGTACAAATGCTATGGCTAACCCAGCCTCTAATGTTGTTCAAATCAGAGCAGTTTTTAGTTTTTAGTTTTTCAAATCAGAGCAGTTTTTTTCAAATCAGAGCAGTTCAAATCAGAGCAAATAATTTTAGAATTGTACAAATGCTATGGCTAACCCAGCCTCTAAGGTTGTTCAAGTCAGAGCAGCCTTGGTGCCGGTCCCAAGCCCGGATCAATGGGGAGGGTTGCGACAGGAAGGGCATCCGGCGTAAAACACAGCCAAATATTTTTCAATGCGGTTTGTAAAATCTAACTTCATACCGGATCGGTCGAGGCCCGGGAAAACAACGACCGTTACCAGTGACTGGGCACCAAGGGTTACTGGTGGACATGCTACTTGGATGCAAAGAAGAGGTGGAAAGCAGTGGAGAAGAAGGAAGGAGAGAAATGAAGAGAGGAAGAAAGCTAAGAAGATCAAGCTGAGGGTTGCTACATTAAATGTTGGAACCATGACTGGTAAAGGAAGAGAAGTGGCAGATCTTATGAAACGAAGAGGGGTGGACATACTGTGTGTGCAGGAAACTCGCTGGAAGGGGGAGAGAGCAAGATGCATAGGTGGTGGATATAAAATGTGGTACTGTGGAAGTGGAAACAAAAAGAATGGTGTAGGAATCATATTGAAAAAGGAGCATGTGGACAGGGTAGTGGAATTATGGAGGGTATCAGAAAGGATAATATGCTTGAAGATGGAGCTTGATGGTGTTATGTTGAATGTCATCAGTGCATATGCGCCACAGGTGGGGTGCATACGTGAAGAAAAGGAAACATTCTGGCTGGACCTAGATGAGACAGTGGAAAAGATACCAAGGAATGAAAGAATTGTGGTGGGAGCAGACCTGAATGGGCACGTAGGAGAAGGGAATAATGGTGATGAAGAATGCATGGGCAGACACGGATTAGGGAAAAGAAATAACGAAGGACAAGCAGTGGTGGATTTTGCTAAGAGAAGGGAACTAGCGATCACCAAGACATATTTTGTAAAGAAATCAGCACATAGAGTCACCTACAGCAGTGGCGGACGCAGTTCGCAGGGGGATTATATCATGGTGAGAAGACAAAGAATCAAGGAGGTGGTGGATACAAAAGTTGTTGTCGGTGAAAGTGTAGCAAAACAGCACAGAATAGTGGTCAGTGCGATAATCATCTGGACAAAGTGGAGGAAAGCACCAAAATTAGTGAAGAGAATAAAATGGTGGAAGTTAAAGGACTCGAAAGTGAATAGTAAATTCAAAATGGATGTGAATGAAAGCGGAATACTTAGTGAACAGGAAGACAGGCAAAGAATAGCTGAAATGATACGAAGCATTGCCAGAAAGGAACTGGGTGAAACATCAAGAAAAGTTAGCACGGCAGGTAGATGGGAAACGTGGTGGTGGAACCAGGAAGTACAAGAGAAGCTAAAGGATAAGAAAAAAGCTAAAAAGGCATGGGATACCATCAGAGATGATGCAAGCAAGTTGGCCTATAAAACTGCAATAAAGCAAGCTAAGAGAGAAGTGGCAAAGGCAAGAAACAAGGCATATGAGGAACTGTACGAAAAACTGGAAACAAAGGAGGGGGAAAATAAGGTGTCCAAAATAGCAAAGCAGAGAAACAGACAAAGCAAGGATGTTCAACAAGTAAGAGTAATCAAGAGTAAAACTGGGGAGATTCTGATGGAAGAAGAGAAAGTGAAACAGAGATGGAAGGAGTATTTCGACAACTTACTCAACCATGAAAACCCTAGAGAAAGAAGAGAAACGAGAACAGAAGAGAGAGAAAGGGACGTGGAAGATATCTCTGGAGAAGAAGTCAGGACTGGGTTGAGGAGGATGAAGAAGGGAAAGGCTCAAGGACCTGATGACATACCAGTGGAAGCATGGATTGCTCTAGGCAATAAAGGTGTGGAGTTTTTAGTGAAGTTTTTTAACAGACTCTTGCGAGGACAGAAGATGCCAGATGAATGGAGGAGGAGCGTGCTTGTACCTTTGTACAAAGGTAAAGGAGACATCAAAGAATGTGGAAACTACCGGGGGATCAAGTTGATGAGCCACACTATGAAATTGTGGGAGAGGATAATAGAAGCAAGGATAAGGAAGGAGGTGACAATTGCTGAGCAACAATTTGGGTTCATGCCAGGAAGGAGTACCACCGATGCAATCTTTTGTCTAAGGATGCTGTTGGAAAAATGGACTGAAGGGCAGAAGGCAGTGCACTGTGCCTTTATTGACCTGGAGAAAGCATACGACAGGGTACCCAGAGAGGAAGTGTGGGAATGCTTGCGGTTAGCTGAAACATCAAAGTGCTACATAAGAATTATCCAGGATATGTACGGCGGAGCAACAACAACTGTGAGAAGTGCAGCAGGGTTGACTGAAGAATTCAAATTAGGTGTTGGACTCCACCAAGGTTCAGCACTCAGCCCATTTCTTTTTGCCATCATTATAGACAGGCTGACGGAGGACATCAGGAAGGACGCACCTGGGATATGCTGTTTGCAGATGACATAGTTCTGTGTAGACAAAATCATAGCGAGCTAGAGGAGGATCTGGAGATTTGGAGAAGTGCACTGGAGAGAAGAGGCCTGAAAGTAAGCCGGAGCAAGACAGAATATTTGAGGGTTGGGGGTGTGGATGATGGAGAAGAGTTGAAGTTGCAAGGAGAAAAGGTAAAGAAAGCCAAAAACTTCAAATACCTGGGGTCAACAGTTAGTAATGATGGAAGATGTGAAGAAGAAGTAAGGAGAAGGATCCAAGCAGGATGGATGAGTTGGAGGAAGGTATCTGGAGTTCTGTGCGACAGGAAGTTATCAGCAAAGGTTAAGGGTAAAATGTACAAGAGTGTTGTTAGACCAGCCATGCTTTATGGAATGGAAACGATGGCAGTGACTGAAAGACAAATGGGAAAAATGGAAGTTGCAGAGTTGAAAATGGTGAGATGGGCACTGGGAGTGACAAGAAAGGACAAGATAAGAAACGAATATGTGAGAGAGACTGCGAAAATTGCAAAGTTGGGAGACAAACTTCGGAATGTGAGGCTACGTTGGTATGGACACGTAAAAAGGAGAGAAGAAGACTACGTGGGAAAAAGGATAATGGAGATGGCAGTGCCAGGAAGAAGGAAAAGAGGAAGGCCAAGGAGAAGGTGGATGGATTTGGTGAGAGAAGACATGGAAAGGGTTGGAGCTAGGGAAGGAGACGAAGTAGACCGAGTAAAATGGAGATTACTATCGCGCTGTGGCGACCCCGAGTAGGGAGAAGCCGAAAGAAGAAGAAGAAAAAAATGCTATGGCTTAGTTCGTACTATTGCGTCACAATGTCATTTGTCTGTATAGTTGTTTTCTGCCTTACATCGTTTGTCTGTACAGTTGTGTTCTGACTTAGTAAGCGCTAGTTCAGTAAGCTTAAGCTCTAGTTTAGTAGCGTGTTTAGTTTTGAGTTATGTTGTTATTTATTCTTTTATTTTGCAGACGAACGATTTCGTCATTTTCGTTTTGTATATTAAATTGTATCATTCCGAAAATGAGTCACGTTCTTTTATGACGAAATTGTTAAGGTTAGTCAAGTTTTTGCTAGAAAATGGTTGTTATAGATTGTGCGATTGTGGTTGTTATAGATTGTGCGTACCCGGGTTGCGCTTTTCAATCCGAAGACGCACCAGAAACCATAGTTTGCTCTATTTTACAGAGCCACGCTGCTCCTGCTCCTGGGCCTAATTTCAATCGCGCTCCTCCAGAGGGACCAAAGCTAACAAGACCCAGCATCGACGTAGGCGTGTCTTTAGAAGCGTGGAATGTATTCACTCGCCGCTGGCAAATGTTTAGGCAAGGATCAGGCATCAACGAAGCTTCAGCCACCGCGCAACTCTTTCAGTGTGCTAGTCAGAGCTTAGGAAATAGTTTGTTAAAATCAGATGCGGAGATTGTCTCCAAGCCTTTGCAGGAGTTACTATCCTCTATGCGTCAACTTGCAGTATCCCAGGAGCTACTGGCGTCCTGCGATCAGATCTCATGCAAATGCGCCAACTGAGAGACGAACCCTTTCGCGCATTTGCAACGAGAGTGCGCGGCAAAGCAGACACATCTGCACAATTGATTGTACTTGTGGTTTAAAAATCAATTACACGGACCACATGATTCGGGATACTTTGCTGAATGGCATTGCTGACGATGAGATTCGCCGGGAAATTCTTGGCAGCGCAGATCTGCTCACACGCGCCGTCAACGAGATCGTTGCCCTTGTTGAAAGCAAAGAAATGGCTCGCAACGCTGTCCCCCGACCGAGGCCACATCTGTGTCAGCCGTTTAGCGCCTACATGACGCAGACCACAGAGCACGTCGTAATGCAACCCCATGCAGGGAATCCCACAATTTACCTGATCGGTCAAAACAGTCGCGTTGTCCTCTCTGCCAGCGACTTTTTCAGCTCTACAAAAAAGGGGCTCGTGGTTGGAATACCAAACCTTATACCTTGTGTATTGAATGCTACCGGACACAAAAACGCCAAAGACGCCATCTCTCTCTTAAAGTGGGTCCTTCACCACCGGAACCAGGCCTACAAACTCTTGAAGTCACATCGCCTGCAGACCGTCAGTTGAGTTCGGTAAGAACAAATCTCAGGCCAATCTCGAGGCACAGGCCAAACAAGTGCAACACGCCTCTGTCTGCAGTACATAGGAATGCCACCATGCAAGGCCCCCATTATATATTCAAAGACGGACAGTGGGCAACAGCACATATGAGAGAGCACCCCAAGGTCCAGGTAACGATTTCAGTCGATCGCGCTCAGGCTCATGGCGAATCCACATCAGTCCGTGCTACTATAATGTCACCGCTATCGCTGACACCGGCGCCCAAGTGAATGTATGGTCTCTGGACGAATTCGTAAAATATGGCTTCCCACATGACATTTTGACCCCTGCATCCAACCTGGTGGTCGCCAATCATTCCTCCATATCAATTGTGGGGGCGTTCTTCGCCATCATTGAAGGACTGTCGTGTCACGGTTATGTTGTGCAATGCCGGGCTATGGTCTACGTTAGCGCCGACATTCAGACCCTCTTCTTATCGCACGGTACACTGTCGACGCTGGGGGTCCTGTCCCCCAGTTTTCCGTTATTGGGCGAACATGCTAATGCTGAGACGCAGGTGAACCTGCTGCCATCACTAATGCGCACCTCACGCGCACTGTCACTGGTGGCTGCGCCTCACCGGGCGATCAAAATCATTCTTGCACTTGCCCTCAACGTACTGCCGTGCCACCACCCCACGGTCGCTACCATTTCGCTATACTTCCGAAAATAATGATTGAATGAAAACTTGGCTACTGGAGCGATACGCTTCCTCCACATTTAACACATTCTCGCTCGCCCTCTTCATTGCATGGCGGGACCACCCATCGAAATCCATTTCAGCCCCTCAGCGAAACCAAGAGCGTTCCTTACCCCGGCTTCTATTCCTCTACATTGGCAACAACAGGTCCATGCAGACCTCCTTCGGGATGAAGCCCTAGGAATTCTCGAAAAAGTCCCGCACGGAGAGCCTACTCAATGGTGCCATCGCATGGTGAATACAAGAAAACATGATGGTAAACCCCGACGAACTGTAGACTTATCGCCGCTGAACAAATTCTGTCGTCGGGAAATATTCGCGTCGGAAACACCCTTCAAGCTAGCCCGTCGCATACCCAGTAATACTTGGAAAAGTGTGACTGACGCTTGGAATGGATACCACAGCGTTCCATTACGCGAGTCAGACCGTCATCTTACCACATTCATTACACCATTTGGACGCTGGTGATATACAAGGGCACCACAAGGTTTCCTTTCTTCGGGAGATGGCTACAATCGTCGCTTCGCCGCTATTTTGTCTGATTTTATGCCAAAGGAGCGATGTGTGGATGGAGAGTAGCGTGTTTAGTTTTGAGTCATGTTGTTATTTATTCTTTTATTTTGCAGACGAACGATTTCGTCATTTTCGTTTTGTATATTAAATTGTATCATTCCGAAAACGAGTCACGTTCTTTTAAGAATAAAAATATAAACCCAATATAGGCTGTGAAACATAGGGTGGTATGCAGGAACTTGGCTTAAAACCGGATTAGCTTAATTCTAATTTAAGTCCAAATTCTGCGTTGCAGCTTCACGACTTTCGTCAGATTACAGCTAATCCTGGTTTAAACAGCGACGAAAATTGCTGAAAATTTAAGCCTGCTTTCTACGTGGCTTAAGTCTTGAAAATGTAGTTTAATCAAAGTTTGAAAAAGTAATAAAACTACTATAAAAAGATGAGTATAGGCAATCGCTCCTAACTCTGGCACTGCTTTAACGAATATGACCAAAATCGCTTTTGGCCTGCAGTATATTCAATTGATCGAGAAAATGCACACCAAGGGGTAATAAATGGTTTTACTATTTAGTACACTATTGAACTTGATATGCAGCTAATATTTTTACTATTTTGCTATGTATACATAGATGTTAAACTGTAAGTAAGTAAATTAAATTTAAAATTTAAATTATTCAGCAATATTTAAATACTATGTAAATTAATCAGTATCAAATAAATTATAGGCCACTGTATTTCAATTTGATTTTAATATAGTCATTTTTTTCGCAAAATTCTAATATAAATAACAGTGGCCTAACTAATTTGTATTTGCTTATTACCCTTAAAGTGAAAAATATCAGCTTTTGTCACACAAAAAATTAGTAATAATTTTTGTAGACATTTGTAATACAATCAAATTTAATAATTTTAAAAAACTGCAATGTCACGAGGAAAAAATTTTAATGATGCTGAGAAACAGCTCTTAATTGATTTGATAACAGAAAATAATTGAAAATAAAAATAAGACTGATTCCAATACCACAGCTTGCATGAAACAATTTAGCTGAGGAATTTAATTAAAATCAGTGAAATGCAAAAGAGAAGCTGAACAACTCAAGAAATTGTGGAAAAATTTAAAGGCTAAAGCAAAGCATGATGACTCTTATCATGATGAAAAGATCTATTACTTATACTGTAATTGATAGTTGTGCTTTATTTGAGTTATGTATGACTAAAATTCCAGTTGTATTTTATAAGATGTTTGATTTAGGTGGTGGAATTGCAGATTTGAAAGAAATATCTCCATTCAGCAAACAAGTTCAGTGTAAGATGTTTTAAAAAATGTTTGTTCAATTGCTTTGTCACAAAAATCATACTTGCATCTTAAAAACCAAAATTTTTATCTGCACATATATAAAATTTTTTGCGATTTTTAAAACAATTTGAGGTTATTTCTTGACATTTGTTTGACCATAACTTCTTTGTCAGTATGATGTGATGGTGGTATAAATAGCATGTGGTAATGTATGTTAAGTACCACTATTTTTATAAACAAACTTAATTTCATTATTGTCTAAAAAATTTGCTGGATATTACAATTACTAGTTTTGTTTTGCATAATTCTAGCAATTACCCCAAAGAAGTTCTTTCTAACAAAAACTTATGTGATGGTGACAATATTGCTCCTATGGATGCCGAGAATGCTTCAAGTTTTGGTAAATGAGCCAACATCAGATTTATTTATTGATTTCTGACTGTTGATTAATTTTAAATTTCGTTTTGTTAGAAAAAGAAGACTTGGTTGAAATTCTATTGTCAACATCAAGCCTTGATAATGGTATGAGTTAATTATATGCTAAACCAGCGACGTCAATAGCATTATATGCTAAACCATTGGTTCCTAAAGTTTTTGCTGCATTCCTCCCTTTCATGGTTCAAGTGCCATCATTCCAATCCCCCCCAATTTAAATCTGTCTCAGATTTCTCAATTTTTGTCTCACTTTCCGTTCTGTTCTTCGTGCTGGTACGGCTATCATTACGAGGAACGTACGATTTTTATTGGTCCACATACATTATACCAAGATTCTCGAATTCCTCTCGTTCTGATTTTTCCTCCCTTTACATTTCAAATTCTTCCTTAGGGAACCAAATGGACCCCCATTTGAAAAACACTGTGCTAAACGATTCGTCACTTTATCCTACAATTTGTTTCTGCAGTATAATAAGCTTGTGAAGGGTTTGATTTGGTTCAGATTTAACAAATTGGTAAAGATTCAAACGCACGCTTGGTTTGCTTGTTTCTATCTAAATCGCTTCTTCTCAAGTTGTTCTTTTCTCTACAAGCTCAATTAAAAAAAACGTGTAATTTTCTTACATCGACAACTCAAAAATAAATTGATTACTGTTATAGACTCGCTGATAGATAGTCAGTAACTAGAAAAGCATCTTTGAAGTCATAGTGGTTGTTGAATCTAATGATAAATTTATTCTTGCTGTTTCAGAATTGTTAGTTATTATTTGTTCTAATCTAAATTTGGAGCTGCGTTGGAAACAATTCTCGTGAGTTGGTAATTTTAAATTCATCATTGTCGTGTTTTTTATGTTTTGTGTCTTTTGTTTAGAATTACAAAATAGCGCTTCAATATATTTCAAACCGAACTTCGATTGAGCGTTCTCGTCAATTGGACAACGTAGCTTAGTCAGTAGAAAGAAAATAGATTAAATCAAATCATAGTCGATGGCTATCTTTAGTTTGTTATTTTCAGTGCTCTTCAAACTTTTTTCATCACGACCCACTTTGCACGGCCAAATTTTTTTGCCACCCCTAGGGACGAAAATGATCCTATATGCAGGCACCCAATTTTTTAAATAACTGTAAATTGCAAGTATTTAAACATTTTGAGCTAATATTATAATAAAAATAACTATGACTAATGAACTAAGAGTTGTTGATTTCTAATAGGGTATTGCAACAATATTTTTGCACGAAAGAAATTGCAACCATGCATGGAGAAATTCCGTTTTGCCATCTACGATAGATAAACTAAAATTATAGCATTTGGTTATTTATTTTCAATTTCACAAGTAAATACCCATGCCACGGCAAACAATTAAAAACAAAATCCCTTTGCAAATGCTACGTCACCAGCACAATAATATATAGTTACTCCTTCTGGCCATAAACTAAATGGAAACCAAACAAGAACTAAGTACAGTATATACTATATGCTCAACCACTGAACGATCAGGCAGGCAATCAGCCACTTGCGTTTGAAACTCGTTTGTTACCGGCATCAAACAGAACCTGAACGTGTCAGCAGCTGCCACAACTCGAATGCGCGTTAGCAACTAATGCAACCTAAATTCGATCAAACAAATTTTTAATTTATGACATTTAATTTTTTTGCATTAATTAATAAATAATGTTGCTTGTAGAAATAATTGTACACTATAATAGAGCTATTAATAAAAATCACGTAAAACGGATTTTCTCATCAGTTTAAAATGTTTTCTCAATAATGTTCTTGAGACATCTCGCGACCCCCATTGTGCCCTTTCGTAACCCAGGTGGGGTCGGGACCCCTAGTTTAAAGAGCCCTGGTTTAGATGATGACATTGAACCTACTAGTAATCAACATACCTTACACACGCTTCATTAAAAACATCCGAGGTAAGATAAACTTTATATTGCAACTTGCAATATTTTATGTAGTCTAGCTAGTTTTATTTGTCTAAGCCGGCAACATGGTCGAGTGGTTAGGGCGCCGGGATTGTAATCGACATGGTAGTAGTATACAATGGGTCATTTCTTGCACGTTGCGCCGAATCTGTGGCGGATCTGTGGCGGATTTTGTGGCGGATTTTGTGTCGGATCTGGCGGAGTATCCTAACCCTAGCTCTAACCCTAGCTCCCGCGAGTTCGATTCCCCGGCAGAGCGACGAAATCGCGTTGAAACATAGTTTTTGCTGAGCAACGAAGTTGCGAGTTTGATTCTCACCCAAAGTCGCGTTGAAACCTAACTTATGTCGAGCAACGAAGTTGCGAGTATGATTCTCCCCCAAAGCGTCAAAGATCTTATTCTAAACTTTCTAGCTGTCCTTCTATTGCAAGGACACGCCAGCAATCTTTCAGCTGTCAGTAACGAGATTGGAGCAGCTGTCTTTCTATAGCAAGGACACGCCAGTAGTCTTTCAGCTGTCCGTAACGAGGTTGGAGCAGCTGTCCTTCTATTGCAAGAACACGCCAGCAATGAAAAAGTCTTCTAGAGAACGATTACAAAAGATGGTGCAATCCTGCAAAGAACTTTTTTCTTTTTGATCTGGGTATAAAAACAGACAGAATCGTCAAAGCACACAAGATGGAAACGTATACGAATCAAGCAGACGATCTCCATAGACAAGCAAACGAAGTCGAGTGCCCTGTCTATATCCCTCCTTATACAAGTTGTTACGAAGTGTTGTGGGCAAATTGCAAACTAGTTCAACAAGCACGAGAAATGGAAAACGCTGCCAGAGACATCAGGAAACAGTTCCAGAAAATTGCTGCATCCGGGCTGTCTGTACCCTCTTCGACGTCGTTGAGGAAAGCCGTCGTCAGTGTAAACGACGAAAATTTATGTTTTCCACCGACCAACTTGCCAAAGTGGTTCAAGTGTTGATGGAAAATTTCCCTTACATTCTCTTTCGACCTAAATCCGAAGTCAAAGAATACGTCATTTTGTTGTTTTGGTATACTGACACGGACGATTCCGCATGCCAAGTTCAGAAGGATTCGAAATTGTCAAGCAAGAAATAGCGGTAGATTTATTTCAAATGCGTTGTATTGTCGAAAACGTACCGGCTCCAAGACGTCAATTTTTATACCTGGTCAATAGCTTCATCTGTCTGAAAACGCAAAACGACAACGGTTTTCACCTGTCTGCAGAAAACCAGGAACAATAAGAAAGCTTTCTCAAAACTTTTAAACAATCCGGAACCATCTAAAAAAGCTGTCGAAAATCTGGCGAAAAGCTGTCGATTTTGTTACCACACCTTGATGTATTTTTGTTTTTGATTGTACAACGTTATAATAAATCGCGAATAAAACGAGAAACACAACGATCGTTTTCAGAAAGGTTTGACGTAAATCGGATACAATAGCGCGCAAAGGTACGCCGCGACAACGAAATAATACAAAGTACACGCAATAGTGTCCGCAAACGCTCGAAAATAAGGCTTGTAAGGTTTTGCGATTGTAAATCCAATCCGACAAAGAGTAGGTATTCATGTAAGACGTGATAGACCGACAAACGCAGGCGGTAGTCGGTACCTGTCAAAATATTCTTCTCGTTCGTGCTTATCAAAGTAAACAGCTATCCAGTGTTCCCGGGTTCGGTGCTCGGATCGGAATTGATGACGTAGCAGACGGGAAAGTAGGTTTTTCCAGTTAATCCAAAGGGCAAACTTTCTTGAAAACGCTTTTTGTTGTTTCGGAGTCGCTCTTTAGCAAACGTTCGATTTGTAAGCTGTTCATGCGGGTAGTCAAAAGCAACGTTTCGGTCTCGATCGATCTCCAGCAAGTTGTTGTGTTCGGCAAAGATAAGAACGGTAAGAGTGCGCGCGGTAGCGTTGGCAAAATGAATTTCTATGCGAATGTTGCCGTGTTTTATCAACTTGAAACCGACTTCACCCGAATTCATCTGGGGTGTGAGATCAAAAGCAAACAACGCACAACCGTTCTTGTACTGTTCTCGCGAAATATCGTTGCCTGTGTCGCAATAATACTGACCGGTTTGTGAAAATAAATGGAGGTAACTTCGAATAAAGCGGTCGTTGGCAAAGTCCGGTTGCAGAGGTTTGGCAGGGATTTGAACACTGTCACGATAAAGCGTCATGAAATTGATGCTGTTGGCTTGAAATGGAAAGGAGATTTGGTAATGACCCCGTTGTAAGCGTCGTTGTCCACCACACCGATCACGAGTAGGCAATTGCCCCAAAAACAAGTTTTTCTTGGTGAAGCTTCGATTTCCAGTTGGCACGGTAATGATCTTAACTTCCACGCGTCGGAGCGGGTATTTTGCGGTGCTGTGCTGCAAGGCTTTGACGTGAGCAAGTTGTACGGCTGGGTTGGGCTTTACTTTGCGTACAAACAAGGTCACTTTTTTCAAAGACACTTTGTTTTGTGCCTGGTCTGCGTTTCCATGCAAGCAAAAAAGATCCTTGGATCGAATCAAACCCAAGCGTACTTCGACTCCGTTCAACAAGTAACGATTTTGAAAAGCCAAATCAATATGTAATTTCCCCATCATATCGATTTCTTTGCTTTCCGCAGCCAAAACTTTACGCTGTGTGTAGCCTGTGTTTGCTGCAGTGCAACTATCGAAATGTCCGCTAGTATTGCGGTACCATAACAGAGCAGAAAGCTGGGAAGTTTTTGCTTCTTGTCCAAAACTAAGCAAGTTTTCAATGTAAGCTCTATAGGGATAATTGTTGTTGGACTGTGTCACAAGCGAATCGTTCAAATAGACATCGATTTGCGACCATAGGGTATGTAAAAAATTATATTCGGGTGCGATTTCCACGTCCTTTGCCAAATCCGATCCGTCTGATCCAGTCACGCTTGCTCGAACGTATAGAAAGCTGTTTGCCAGATCGATGTAGTTTGAGTTTTCAGCACTAACAGTAAATTCGATAGGACCTGTGGAGGTCAACACAGACACAGGATGATATTCGGTAAAATTTCCGTCTTCCAAACTCGT